>JAMQGT020001558.1:0-142004 GCA_024447675.2 Pterophyllum scalare | reverse complement strand
GTGTGTGACGTTTCTTGGTTGGTCCTGCTAAGATAGCTGTGACTACATGTGTTGCTAAACCTTGATCAAAAACATATGGATGCTTCACATTTCCTCTTCCAAGCTCCATTCATGGACAGTTCCTGGATCTTTGTGGTTGCCTTGTACTTCAGTGTTACTCTGGCCTGATTTCTGGAAGACTTACTATCATTCAGATATTTGGCAGACCCACCAACCTCAACAAGTCCACCCAAGAAACTCGCCTTCAGTGAAGCATTAACACTTAGAGCTGTAGATTTGTCATCCATGGATTCAGATGCAACTATTTCAAAATCATTATATGTTTGTGGTCTTTCTCCAATATCCTTCATCAGGTCATCACGATCCCAGAGGGTCATTCCTGCCCAAGAGAAGAAGATAACATTATTCAACCAGCTTTGAGGAGACCCCATATGTGAGGGGTGCCGCACAAGTACCCAACATCTCCAATATGGACACAAAATCTTCTCTGATAGGTTGGATCTGAACCAATCTAAAACAACACCCTTAATGCCCACCCATTTTTCTGGATAGAGACGGGAAGAATCTGATGGTCCACTGTATCGAAAGCTGCTGTTAGATCCAACAGGACCAAAGCAACACAGTGACCAGAGTTAGTGGATAAAAGAATGTCTTTTAAAAACCTGCAACAGTGCTGACTCAGTACTGTGATGGGATTTAAAACCAGACTGGAACACCTCCAGGGTGTCATGATTATTTTAAAAATGAGCTCAGTTGGCAGTAGACAACTTTCTATAAAATTTTAGAAAGAAAAGGAAGTTTGGAGGAATCGGCCTAAGAATTAGAAAGTCTAGAGGAGTCTAATCCGGGTTTTTTTTCAGTGAGTACTGGATACCACTGCATCTCTTAAAGCTCAGCAGGCACTATCCAGTCGGGCTTTCACAGTTTTCTGATACAAGGGTCGTAGGCTGTCAGGTAACAACTGGAAGAGACACCCGTTAACCTGTCCTTCTTCCCACTTATGCTCAGCTCTCCTCCAATCGCGCTGTCAGACGCATGTAGCATCGATTCATCCCAAGGCTCAGTAGCAAGGTCTGAAAAATCAAATTTCACACCAGAGCCACGGTATCTAAGACAGTCTGGCAGGTCGAGTTGAAATCGAGAGGTAAATTCCTTCGACATCTGGATACCGGCTGAGAGACTTAGAAGGGCTGATGGCAGCTAAAGGCTGCAGACTGAGAGGCAGTGAAATTAAACACATGACAGCGCTGTGTAGCAGTGCGAGGTCTCACCATATGACAAAAGAGAGGCATGTGGAAAGCAACAGGCATATGGGTCAAAAAAGCAGCACACAAAGATACAGGTTAAGACAGTGAAACCATATGTTGAACAAAGTGGAGAGTGTGCCCACGTACTGTGACTAGACAATGTACAAAAATCAAAAAATGAAATAGAATGTAGGAAATCACTGGCAGCAGACTTCAAGGGACATTCATCATAATATGTGAATCACCAAGCTGCTGAAATGAATGTTGATCATTAGCATGTTGGTACCGAGAAGATCAGCAAAGTCACCAATGAAATCTTTGTAGTACTTGGGTGGTGTGTATGCGACAACGGCACAAACACGGGGAGGCAAGCAAAGCTCAATGGATGATTCCGAAGCTGGATGAGGATGCTATGAGATTGGACCTGTAGACACTATATCGTTCTTTGTGGAAACAGTGGCTGTGCCTGAGCGTAGTGACATCCTCCGAAATTGGATGGATAGTGGTGGCAAAACTAAAAGAAGACATGGACTGGCAACAGGCTATTCATGTATCAGTGACACAGAAGTCCATATTGGGACATGAAATCCTCCAGATGCAGGCGCTGCTGGCTAGCTGTGTGGCACCGACAGCCATCCTCGACAAGAGCCGGAGGCATTAGCCGACTGTCGGGCCCGAGCGAGAGGCCACAGGATTGTGTAGGTTCACCCCACGGCAGCAGAGGTAGGGAAAGGAGAGACCTGTCGGTTGCGCCTCATCCGAGCCGACCACAGGAACCAGAGAGGAGGCAATCGGGTCCAGGTAGCACCACGAAATGAATCGTGAAGAGATGCCGACGCAGTATCTCCAGAGAAAGCAACAGGAGAGCATGCCAAACTTGTTTTAAGCTTTGTCAACCTGCTGCTGCATTTCCCACGATGTCTGCACCTTCTACGTGAGATGACCGGAAAACGGTGCAGGTAAGCCAGTATACCAAAGGAGGTCGAAGGTAGAAGGTCCTTAGGAAGGTGTTTAGGAGTGTTTGGCTATCATAAACCAGTAGAGAGTTGATGTTCAGTGTAACAAACAACCAAAACAACAGGAAAACAACCACAGTTCATAGAGACAGAAGGCAGCCACAGACACTGCACACAATCTGGAGGTTTACACAATACACTGTGACATATGCTGAAAATAACTCTAAACACTCTAAAAGGAATGAAAACTTCTATTTTATTAATTAAAATTTAAACTTTTATGAAGCATCTGCAGGGAAATCAGCCAGAAAGGGTCATGGTCCTGAGCTGTATGCACAGGGTTTTGTGTTCTTTCCCTTGTGGTTCTGTTCTGTTGTTTCTGAGTTTTCTTAATGTTTAGATTCTTACGCCTCCTCTGTGCCGTTCCTCTTGTCTCATGTATTTTGTTCCCAATGTTGTGACATGTCTGCTTCTCTTCTTATTTGTTTGCTGTTTTACTTTGTCGGTCCTTCTCATTTATGCTGTGTTTAGTTACACTTCCTGGTCTTATCTTTGGTGATTCCTTGCACTTGTGCTTCCCACCTATTGCCTGTTTCCTTGTTAGTTTTTGTGTATATATTGTCTCTGTATTCCCCTGGTCCCTTGTCATGTTGTTGTCAATATTACCATGCTGTGTGTCACCCTGCTCCATAGTTTGTTTAATTCTGGCACCTATCCAGCCAGTCCAGTTTAATTGTTTATTATTTCCCGTCATTTCCTAAATAAACCACGTTTAAGTTCAGTTCTGCTCTGTCAGTGCTGCAATCTGGGTCTAACTTCACCTCCCACACACCTCTCCATGACAGAATGACACAACCATTACATGTACCCTGCGGACTCAGACTTGCGTGGGTGGCAGCGGGCTTGTCCATGCCTACCTGCAGGAAATGGTGAAGTGGAAGCCGTGGCCCACCCCAGAGTGTGAGCCAGAGTTCTGGGGGCACTCACCTTGTCCTGGGAGGGCCCTGTTGGGGAAAGGGATCTCGCCACTCCGCCACCTGAGAAACCTGCACCTCCACTGCAGCCACCTCAAAGCAGCCCCAGCTGTTGGATAAGATAGCTATGTGCCCCGGACTGCAGCCCCAGCCTGCCACATCCAGAGCTACCTGTATTACAGAGCAAAGACTTTTCCCCACACACACACATCTGAATTGTTTTCGCCCCTGTTCTGGCTCATCCAGTTTTTTTGGTTTTGGACTGTTTTTCAGTCTCTCTCTCTCCTTTGTGAATCGCCACCTTATCAGTGGTGGAGGGGTTTGTGTGTCCCAGTGATCCACAGGAGCTATGTTGTCCAGGGGCTTGTCCTCCTGGTAGGGTCTCCCATGGCAAATTGGCCCTGGTTGAGGGTCCACACAAAGAGTGGTTCAGAAGACCCCTGTGTCCACAACAACAAGCGAACAGTTTACCCTGCCCAGGATAGGGTTATCGGGGCACCCACCCTGGAGCCAGGCCTGGGGAGGGAGCTCGAGGGAGCGTGCCCGGTGGCCGGGCATTAGCCCGTGGTGCCTGCCGGGTGCAGCCCGAAGAGGTTACATGGGCCTGCCCTCCTGCAGGCCCACCAACCACAGGAGGCGTTGTAGAGGTCGGGTGCAGTGTGTGTGGCCAAGGACGGAGGCCCTGGTGGACTGATCCCGGCTATTGAGACTGGCTATTGAGACATGGAATGTCATCTCTCTAGTGGGGAAGGAGCCTGAGCTATTGCCTGAGGTTGAGAGATACTGGCTAGATATAGTTGGGCTCGCTCAACACATGGCCTGGGATCTAGAACCAGTTTCCTGGAGCGGGGCTGGACTCTGTTCCAGTCTGGAGTTGCCCTTGGTGAGAGGCGGTGAGCTGGGGTGGGTATTCATGTGTGTCCCCCGGCTTGCTGCTTGTATGTCGGAGTTTTCACCGGTGGACGAGGGTTGTTTCCCTGCGCCTTCGGGCCGGGGAATGGGTCCTGACTGTTGTTTGTGCTTATGTGCCAAATGACAGTCTAGAGTACCCACCCTTTTGGAGTCGCTGGGCAGGATCATGGAGGGTGCTTCATTTGGTGACTCCATCGTTCTGCTGGGAGACTTCAACGCTCACGTGGGCAATGACAGTGAGACCTGGAGGGGCATGATTGGGAGGAACAGCCTGCCTGATCTGAACCCGAATGGTGTCTTGTTTTTGGAATTCTGTGCAAACCACAGTTTGTCCATAACAAACACCAGGTTTGAACATGAGGATGTCCATAAGTGCACACCAGGACACCCTAGGTCGCAGGTCGATGATCGATTTTGTAATCGTATCATCAGATCTGGGGCCGTATGTTCTGGACACTCGGGTGAAGAGAGGAGCTGAGCTGTCAACTGATCACCACCTGGTGGTGAGTTGGATCAGGTGGTGGGGAAGGTGCTGGACAGACCTGGCACACCTAAATGTGTTGCTAGGGTGCGTTGAGGAGCCCCTGGCAGAAGCCCCAGTCCGCTAGATCTTCAACTCCCACCTCCGGCAGAACTTCAACAGCATTCCAAGGAAGGCTGAGGACACCGAGTCCGAATGGACCATTCCAGCAAGGGAAGGTTTAGAAGACATTTAATGAACATTCCCTGAAAGTCTTATGTTCAATGTTCAGCAAATGACGTTCAGTGAACGTTCATTCATCATGGAAATTGTTTTTGCTGTGAATTTATTTCATGAGTTTTTATATATTTTACGTCTGCAGTGTTATTCACAATGATTTTTGACCAAATTTCCATTTTTTGTCTTGGTGAGACACAGTGCACACCCCTGACATTCTTTGAACGTCCTATGAACGTTTGGAAATAATGTTCTGACTGTTTCTGTAAAATGTGGTTTGTGTAAATGTTAGTATTTAAATATAATAGTATTTGCACCACAGACTGTCCAGGAGTTGGCGGATGCTTAAGTCCAGGTCTGGGAGGAGATCCCTCAGGAGACCATCCTCCACCTCATCAGGAGCATGCCCAGGTGTTGTAGGGAGGTCATACAGGCACGTGGAGGCCACACACAATACTGAGCCTCATTTTGACTTGTTTTAAGGACATTACATCAAAGTTGGATCAGCCTGTAGTGTGTTTTTAACCTTTAATTTTGTGTGTGACTCCAAATCCAGGCCTCCATTGGTTAATAAATTTGATTTCCATTGATGATTTTTGTGTGATTTTGTTGTCAGCACATTCAACGTTGTACAGAATAAAGTATTCAATGAGGATATTTCATTCATTCAGATCTAGGATGTGTTATTGGAGCGTTCCCTTTATTATTTTGAGCAGTGTATATTGTTTAATGACGATTAAGGTATGAAACCTTCACTTTAAAAAAGTAAAACCATGGCAGGTTTTCTTCTCAAGTCTTCATTGTGAAACCAGACAATGGTCATGTACGTTTGCTTTGTCTTAATAATGGGATGTGATATTTGGAGTCATTTAAACTTCTCATGTTCAAGAAATAAGTGGAACTATTTTCTTATGGAATGATTCTTTGTCACAGGCGAATTAACACTGAATCTGAGAGTGAGGATGAGGAAAGACAATCCAGGAAAAACCTTCCAAAACTGCCAGCTACCCTTTAAACCACCTGCGGTGTCCGTCATCAGAAGTCACTAAGCAGCGTCATCCGTCACCAGCAGCCACTTTCAGAACTCAAACCCAGCTACCTTCACCACCCACCAATTAGAAGCTCTGAACCTGATGTTTGAGTCTGGAGCAATCAGAAAAAATTGGTATGTTTAATTCATTGAAAACATGTCTGTCTTGTACAATAAGTTTACATGCCAAAAAATGTCAATTTGGATACTGCATGATGGTCAAAATCAGCCTTTACCTTCTCTGTAAACAGTGACTTTTGAATTCTTTGGATTGTCTCACATTTTAGGTGCATCACCTGGCAGTCAGTGGAGGAAGGGAGCTGAGAGCTCATCACAAACCGCCTTGCAGAACAGTGCAGTTTCCATGGGCAGAAGGGCACAAAAAGCACTTGGAGGCCATGATATTTAGTTAGTACTAAAAAGGTCAGAATTTAGTCTGAAGCTTTAGCCATTGTACGGTTTTCTCTATAGCCCACGAAATCGTATCGTCTCGCCTCCTGACACCCATCTCAGCACATGATCGCATTTTTCTTGATAATGCACACTTTCAAGGTCTTTTTTGGTCTGTGTATTTTTCAGGGCTGTATGAAAGAATCAAGGGTCAGATACCCTGACAGATACTGAGGTCCAGGCTGTGGTGGGAGATTGGCTGAAACATGTCAAGTGTTGTAAAGACAAGTCGGCCAATCCAGAACATGACAGGACTGATGAGGAGGAGGAAGCCTAAATCAGACTATGCAGCAATGATAGTTTGAACTGTTTCTCTTCACTCACAACAGTCTTCTACTGATTTAGTGGTGGTCCAAAAATATTATTTATTCATCCAAGAAAAAGTGCATGTATATATATATTTATAACAAGATTAAAGTATGATTGTTTATCACATCAATACTTTGCCTCGATTGTTATTAATGCTTTGATCTCATCTAGGCCTGCACCTCACACTAGTTTCAGGTAAACACTTAGAGTCTAGGATATTGTGAACTGGAAAGACAGACAATTGCAAGCATTTTGCAGTCTTGATTTATGTGCAGTTAAAATATTTTTACATTGATTTCTTTTTTTAAATGGAATTATGGATCATTACACAAAATTAAAATGTGCACATAAATGTAAAGATTTTGTGGAAAATTGATAATTTTGCAAATAAACTGCAGCAAACTTCTTCCCCGTTATACCAGTAAAACTAATTTGTTCTTTGCTGAGAGTTAATTTTAAGTGTCAGGAATCAATTTTGACATTTGTTACAAGTGTGTACAAATCTCACTAGAAAATAAAGAACATAAGTTCACAGGAGAACCTTAAAAATACATTCAACATTTCTGCCATGTTGGAAATATCTAAAGTAGGATGTTCACTAAAAGTTCACTGAAAGTAATGCGGTGTTGCAGTTGTCCGTGAACGTTCACCAGACGTTCAAGGTGACATTTAGTGAATGTTGTCTGAACGTTCATTGCTAGCTGGGATGTTCCACACTTCCATTATTGAGGCTGCAACAATACTATGGTTGAAAAACAGGGAAATTTATGTATTGCTGCAGCCTCAATAATGGAAGTGTGGAACATCCCAGCTAGCAATGAACGTTCAGACAACATTCACTAAATGTCACCTTGAACGTCTGGTGAACGTTCACGGACAACTGCAACACCGCATTACTTTCAGTGAACTTTTAGTGAACATCCTACTTTAGATATTTCCAACATGGCAGAAATGTTGAATGTATTTTTAAGGTTCTCCTGTGAACTTATGTTCTTTATTTTCTAGTGAGATTTGTACACACTTGTAACAAATGTCAAAATTGATTCCTGACACTTAAAATTAACTCTCAGCAAAGAACAAATTAGTTTTACTGGTATAACGGGGAAGAAGTTTGCTGCAGTTTATTTGCAAAATTATCAATTTTCCACAAAATCTTTACATTTATGTGCACATTTTAATTTTGTGTAATGATCCATAATTCCATTTAAAAAAAGAAATCAATGTAAAAATATTTTAACTGCACATAAATCAAGACTGCAAAATGCTTGCAATTGTCTGTCTTTCCAGTTCACAATATCCTAGACTCTAAGTGTTTACCTGAAACTAGTGTGAGGTGCAGGCCTAGATGAGATCAAAGCATTAATAACAATCGAGGCAAAGTATTGATGTGATAAACAATCATACTTTAATCTTGTTATAAATATATATATACATGCACTTTTTCTTGGATGAATAAATAATATTTTTGGACCACCACTAAACTGAGTAGAAGACTGTTGTGAGTGAAGAGAAACAGTTCAAACTATCATTGCTGCATAGTCTGATTTAGGCTTCCTCCTCCTCATCAGTCCTGTCATGTTCTGGATTGGCCGACTTGTCTTTACAACACTTGACATGTTTCAGCCAATCTCCCACCACAGCCTGGACCTCAGTATCTGTCAGGGTATCTGACCCTTGATTCTTTCATACAGCCCTGAAAAATACACAGACCAAAAAAGACCTTGAAAGTGTGCATTATCAAGAAAAATGCGATCATGTGCTGAGATGGGTGTCAGGAGGCGAGACGATACGATTTCGTGGGCTATAGAGAAAACCGTACAATGGCTAAAGCTTCAGACTAAATTCTGACCTTTTTAGTACTAACTAAATATCATGGCCTCCAAGTGCTTTTTGTGCCCTTCTGCCCATGGAAACTGCACTGTTCTGCAAGGCGGTTTGTGATGAGCTCTCAGCTCCCTTCCTCCACTGACTGCCAGGTGATGCACCTAAAATGTGAGACAATCCAAAGAATTCAAAAGTCACTGTTTACAGAGAAGGTAAAGGCTGATTTTGACCATCATGCAGTATCCAAATTGACATTTTTTGGCATGTAAACTTATTGTACAAGACAGACATGTTTTCAATGAATATAAACATACCAATTTTTCTGATTGCTCCAGACTCAAACATCAGGTTCAGAGCTTCTAATTGGTGGGTGGTGAAGGTAGCTGGGTTTGAGTTCTGAAAGTGGCTGCTGGTGACTGGATGACGCTGCTTAGTGACTTCTGATGACGGACACCGCAGGTGGTTTAAAGGGTAGCTGGCAGTTTTGGAAGGTTTTTCCTGGATTGTCTTTCCTCATCCTCACTCTCAGATTCAGTGTTAATTCGCCTGTGACAAAGAATCATTCCATAAGAAAATAGTTCCACTTATTTCTGAACATGAGAAGTTTAAATGACTCCAAATATCACATCCCATTATTAAGACAAAGCAAACGTACATGACCATTGTCTGGTTTCACAATGAAGACTTGAGAAGAAAACCTGCCATGGTTTTACTTTTTTAAAGTGAAGGTTTCATACCTTAATCGTCATTAAACAATATACACTGCTCAAAATAATAAAGGGAACGCTCCAATAACACATCCTAGATCTGAATGAATGAAATATCCTCATTGAATACTTTATTCTGTACAACGTTGAATGTGCTGACAACAAAATCACACAAAAATCATCAATGGAAATCAAATTTATTAACCAATGGAGGCCTGGATTTGGAGTCACACACAAAATTAAAGGTTAAAAACACACTACAGGCTGATCCAACTTTGATGTAATGTCCTTAAAACAAGTCAAAATGAGGCTCAGTATTGTGTGTGGCCTCCACGTGCCTGTATGACCTCCCTACAACACCTGGGCATGCTCCTGATGAGGTGGAGGATGGTCTCCTGAGGGATCTCCTCCCAGACCTGGACTTAAGCATCCGCCAACTCCTGGACAGTCTGTGGTGCAAATACTATTATATTTAAATACTAACATTTACACAAACCACATTTTACAGAAACAGTCAGAACATTATTTCCAAACGTTCATAGGACGTTCAAAGAATGTCAGGGGTGTGCACTGTGTCTCACCAAGACAAAAAATGGAAATTTGGTCAAAAATCATTGTGAATAACACTGCAGACGTAAAATATATAAAAACTCATGAAATAAATTCACAGCAAAAACAATTTCCATGATGAATGAACGTTCACTGAACGTCATTTGCTGAACATTGAACATAAGACTTTCAGGGAATGTTCATTAAATGTCTTCTAAACCTTCCCTTGCTGGAATGGTCCATTCGGACTCGGTGTCCTCAGCCTTCCTTGGAATGCTGTTGAAGTTCTGCCGGAGGTGGGAGTTGAAGATCTAGCGGACTGGGGCTTCTGCCAGGGGCTCCTAACGCACCCTAGCAACACATTTAGGTGTGCCAGGTCTGTCCAGCACCTTCCCCTACCACCTGATCCAACTCACCACCAGGTGGTGATCAGTTGACAGCTCAGCTCCTCTCTTCACCCGAGTGTCCAGAACATACGGCCCCAGATCTGATGATACGATTACAAAATCGATCATCGACCTGCGACCTAGGGTGTCCTGGTGTGCACTTATGGACATCCTCATGTTCAAACCTGGTGTTTCGTTATGGACAAACTGTGGTTTGCACAGAATTCCAAAAACAAGACACCATTCGGGTTCAGATCAGGCAGGCTGTTCCTCCCAATCATGCCCCTCCAGGTCTCACTGTCATTGCCCACGTGAGCGTTGAAGTCTCCCAGCAGAACGATGGAGTCACCAAATGAAGCACCCTCCATGATCCTGCCCAGCGACTCCAAAAAGGGTGGGTACTCTAGACTGTCATTTGGCACATAAGCACAAACAACAGTCAGGACCCAGTTCCCCGGCCCGAAGGCGCAGGGGAAACAACCTTCTCGTCCACCGGTGAAAACTCCGACATGCTAGCAGCAAGCCGGGGGTATACATGAATACCCACCCCAGCTCACCGCCTCTCACCAAGGGCAACTCCAGACTGGAACTAGAGTCCAGCCCCGCTCCAGGAAACTGGTTCTAGATCCCAGGCCATGTGTTGAGATGAGCCCAACTATATCTAGCCAGTATCTCTCAACCTCAGGCAATAGCTCAGGCTCCTTCCCCACTAGAGAGATGACATTCCATGTCTCAATAGCCAGTCTCAATAGCCGGGGATCAGTCCACCAGGGCCTCCGTCCTTGGCCACACACACTGCACCCGACCTCTACAACGCCTCCTGTGGTTGGTGGGCCTACAGGAGGGCAGGCCCATGTAACCTCTTCGGGCTGCACCCGGCAGGCACCACGGGCTAATGCCCGGCCACCGGGCACGCTCCCTCGAGCTCCCTCCCCAGGCCTGGCTCCAGGGTGGGGCCCCGATAACCCTATCCTGGGCAGGGTAAACTGTTCGCTTGTTGTTGTGGACACAGGGTCTTCTGAACCACTCTTTGTGTGGACCCTCAACCAGGGCCAATTTGCCATGGGAGACCCTACCAGGAGGACAAGCCCCTGGACAACATAGCTCCTGGGATCACTGGGACACACAAACCCCTCCACCATGATAAGGTGGCGATTCACAAAGGAGAGAGAGAGACTGAAAAACAGTCCAAAACCAAAAAAACTGGATGAGCCAGAACAGGGGCGAAAACAATTCAGATGTGTGTGTGTGGGGGGAAAAAGTCTTTGCTCTGTAATACAGGTAGCTCTGGATGTGCAGGCTGGGGCTGCAGTCCGGGGCACATAGCTATCTTATCCAACAGCTGGGGCTGCTTTGAGGTGGCTGCAGTGGAGGTGCAGGTTTCTCAGGTGGCGGAGTGGCGAGATCCCTTTCCCCAACAGGGCCCTCCCAGGACAAGGTGAGTGCCCCAGAACTCTGGCTCACACTCTGGGGTGGGCCACGGCTTCCACTTCACCATTTCCTGCAGGTAGGCATGGACAAGCTCGCTGCCACCCACGCAAGTCTGAGTCCGCAGGGTACATGTAATGGTTGTGTCATTCTGTCATGGAGAGGTGTGTGGGAGGTGAAGTTAGACCCAGATTGCAGCACTGACAGAGCAGAACTGAACTTAAACGTGGTTTATTTAGGAAATGACGGGAAATAATAAACAATTAAACTGGACTGGCTGGATAGGTGCCAGAATTAAACAAACTATGGAGCAGGGTGACACACAGCATGGTAATATTGACAACAACATGACAAGGGACCAGGGGAATACAGAGACAATATATACACAAAAACTAACAAGGAAACAGGCAATAGGTGGGAAGCACAAGTGCAAGGAATCACCAAAGATAAGACCAGGAAGTGTAACTAAACACAGCATAAATGAGAAGGACCGACAAAGTAAAACAGCAAACAAATAAGAAGAGAAGCAGACATGTCACAACATTGGGAACAAAATACATGAGACAAGAGGAACGGCACAGAGGAGGCGTAAGAATCTAAACATTAAGAAAACTCAGAAACAACAGAACAGAACCACAAGGGAAAGAACACAAAACCCTGTGCATACAGCTCAGGACCATGACCCTTTCTGGCTGATTTCCCTGCAGATGCTTCATAAAAGTTTAAATTTTAATTAATAAAATAGAAGTTTTCATTCCTTTTAGAGTGTTTAGAGTTATTTTCAGCATATGTCACAGTGTATTGTGTAAACCTCCAAGATTGTGCCAGTGTCTGTGGCCTGCCTTCTGTCTCTATGAACTGTGGTTGTTTTCCTGTTGTTTTGGTTGTTTGTTACACTGAACATCAACTCTCTACTGGTTTATGATAGCCAAACACTCCTAAACACCTTCCTAAGGACCTTCTACCTTCGACCTCCTTTGGGTATACTGGCTTACCTCCACCGTTTTCCGGCTCTATCTACACGTAGAAGGTGCAGACATCGTGGGAAATGCAGCAGCAGGTTGACAAAGCTTAAAACAAGTTTGGCATGCTCTCCTGTTGCTTTCTCTGGAGATACTGCGTCGGCATCTCTTCACTTTATTTCGTGGTGCTACCTGGACCCGATTGCCTCCTCTCTGGTTCCTGTGGTCGGCTCGGATGAGGTGCAACCGACAGGTCTCTCCTTTCCCTACCTCTGCTGCCGTGGGGTGAACCTACACAATCTGTGGCCTCTCGCTCGGGCCCGACAGTCGGCTAATGCTCCGGCTCCTGTCAGGATGGCGCTGGTAAATGCTAGATAGCTAGCCAACAAAACGTTTATCCTGAAGGATTTCTTTATGTCCCGCAGACTGGACTTTCTGTGTGTTACTGAGACATGGATAACTGTTGGTGAGTCCAGTGCTTTCTTTGAACTTTTGCCACCCGACTGCACTTATTTAATTCTCGGAGGATGTCAGGACGCGGCGGAGGCACAGCCACTGTTTACAAAGAACGATATAAGTGTCAACAGGTCAATCTGACAACATCTTATTCCAGCTTTGAAATTAACTCATTTGAGCTTTGCTCTGCCTCCCCGGTGTTGTGCGCTGTTGTATACACACCACCCAAGTACTACAAAGATTTCATTGGTGACTTTGCTGACTTCTTGGCAGGAATAATGCCAAACTATGATCGGATTTTAATAGTTGGTGATTTTAATATTCATGTATGCTGTCCCTTGAAGCCGTTGGCCAGTGATTTCCTACATCTTATTGACTCTTTTAATTTTGTACATTCTGTCTAGTCCAACACAGTAACGTGGGCACACTCTCGACCTTGTTTTAACATATGGTTTTACTGTCTCTAACCTGGAGGTTTGTGGTGCTGCTTTTTCTGACCATATGCCTGTTGTCTTTGACATGCCTCTCTTTTGTCATATGGTGAAATCTCGCACTGCTACACAGCGCTGTCATGTGTTTAATTCCTCCACTGCCTCTCAGTTCTCTGCAGCCTTTAAAGCTGCCATCAGCCCTTCTAAGTCTCTCAGCTTTAATTCAGATGTCGAGGAATTTACCTCTCGATTCAACTCGACCTGCCAGACTGTCTTAGATACCGTGGCTCTGCTGAAAATTTGATTTTTCAAACCTTGATCTGAGCCTTGGATGAATGATGCTACATGCGCTGACAGGCGCGATTGCAGGAGAGCTGAGCAAAAGTGGAAGAAGGACAGGTTACAGGTGTCTTTCCAGTTGTTACCTGACAGCTGCCGTTTTTATCAGAAAACTGTGAAAGCCGACTGTATAGTGCCTGCTAGCTTTAAGAATGCAGTGGTATCCATACTTATTAAAAAAAACCCGGATTAGACTCCTCTAAACTTTTCAATTTTAGGCCGATCTCCAAACTTCCTTTTCTTTCTAAAATTTTATAGAAAGTTGTCTACTGCCAACTGAGCTCATTTTTAAATAATCATGACACCCTGGAGGTGTTCCAGTCTGGTTTTAAATCCCATCACAGTACTGAGTCAGCACTGTTGCAGGTTTTTAAAGACATTCTTTTATCCACTAACTCTGGTCACTGTGTTGCTTTGGTCCTGTTGGATCTAACAGCAGCTTTCGATACAGTGGACCATCAAATCTTCCTGTCTCATCCAGAAAAATGGGTGGGCATTAAGGGTGTTGTTTTAGATTGGTTCAGATCCAACCTATCAGAGAAGATTTTGTGTCCATATTGGAGATGTTGAATCTTGTGCGGCACCCCTCACATATGGGGTTCCTCAAAGCTGGTTGAATAATGTTATCTTCTTCTCTTGCAGGAATGACCCTCTGGGATCGTGATGACCTGATGAAGGATATTGGAGAAAGACCACAAACATATAATGATTTTGAAATAGTTGCATCTGAATCCATGGATGACAAATCTACAGCTCTAAGTGTTAATGCTTCACTGAAGGCGAGTTTCTTGGGTGGACTTGTTGAGGTTGGTGGGTCTGCCAAATATCTGAATGATAGTAAGTCTTCCAGAAATCAGGCCAGAGTAACACTGAAGTACAAGGCAACCACAAAGATCCAGGAACTGTCCATGAATCAGCTTGGAAGAGGAAATGTGAAGCATCCATATGTTTTTGATCAAGGTTTAGCAACACATGTAGTCACAGCTATTCTTTATGGAGCACAAGCTTTCTTTGTGTTTGACCGTGAGGTTTCTGAAAAGGAGAATCATCGAGATGTTCAGGGCAGTTTAAATGCGATTATCAAGAAAATTCCAAAATGTGCCATAGAGGGGCAAGCTTCTGTGAAGATAGATGATAAGGACAAAGCAAATGTTGATAAATTCTCCTGCAGATTTTATGGAGACTTTTGCCTTCCAGAACCTCCAACAACCTTTCAAGATGCTATAGAAACTTACAAAAACCTGCCAAAATTACTGGAAACCAATGGAGGGAAGGCTGTACCAGTGAAGGTCTGGCTACTGCCACTGACAACTTTAGATTCTTCTGCTGCTAAACTCATCCGTGAGATCAGTATTGAATTAGTCCAAGAAGCTCAGAGAGTTCTGGAGGACTTCAGTGAGCTGGAAATGAGGTGGAACGATGCACTGAGAACCATCACTGCACAGCAGTTCTCACAGATTGGCAAAAAACTGAAAAGTTTTAAAGAAATGTGCTCTGAGTTCAAGCTGAAGTTCCAACAAACTTTGGCAAAGAAACTTCCATCAATCCGAGGAGGAGGAGAAGAAGAGGCTGAGCTTGCAGAGGTCCTGAAGAAGAGACATTCTTCACCTTTCAGCAGCAAACACCTGAACAAGTGGATGGACTGTAAAGAGAGAGAAATCAGTATCTTAAAATCTGTCACCAAAAACATGACAAACACCAAGATCATCCCATCACAAAGTCAACTATATGAAGCAGAGCAGGTTGTGTGTTTTGTTTTCACCTCTCTGGGAAAGGATGAACCGTACCTCTCAGCTTTATCAAACTACTTAAAAGGAAAAACCAACCCAGACATTCAAGATCATCATACTTATGATGTAGAGAAGGAACAATGGTACGCCTCCAAAGAAGTAACAGATGAAATGAGGAAGAAGGCCAAACTCTTCAGTGATTTTGCAGAGGCCAACAAGGAGAACAAGAACCTGAAGTTCCTGACAGTCGGATTAACTAATGAGACACAGGAAGGTTCCTGCATCTACCTTTATAATGACGGATTTGCAGTCAGTGAGAACTTTGAGTCTCCTTCAAAGCCTGAAACTGTGACAGCAGCTGACAGAAACCACAACAATGTGACACTGAAGATTTCTCCACCCACAGTTGGAGCAGAGAACATCACCTCCTACTCTGTTGAGTACTGTGTCAGTGGAGAGGATGGATGGCAGCAAAAGATGGAACCAACCTCTGAAGAAGTCACAGTGAGAGATCTGAAGCCAAACACAGAGTACTTGTTCAGATGCAGAGCAGTGATCTCAGTAGGTGTTGGACCAGCTAATGAAGTCTCCATTAAAACGTTACCTTGCAGTCCTCCTGGAAAACCCCAAGTTCAACCAAATTCCCGTGAGATATCAGTGAGCTGGGAGAAACCTGCTGAGCTCGGACAGGAGGTCCAGATATTGAGCTACATTGTGGAGCATGCAGAAACAGACAGCAAGGTAAAGGAGGAAGCTCTGCAGTGGAACCAAACAGAGTCAGCAGATGAAAAGGTGATCCTTTCAGGGCTTCAGTCAGAGACAGAATATGCAGTCAGGGTCAGATGTGATTGTGGTGAAGCTGGAAGAAGCAAAGAAAGCGTCACTGCTAAAGTCTGCACATCAGCATTTACACGCCTCGCTGTACTTCTCAGAGGTAAAAGTGAAAAGATCAGCTCTGATTCGCCCTCAGTTTACAAACTGCCTCTGACAGAAGAAGACATGAACATAGATGGATGCAGGAGGTTTCTCTTTGGCAAAGAAAGCACGAGGCAGAATCGTACAATAATGCTTGTTGGAGCCACTGGATCAGGAAAGTCCACTCTGATCAATGCAATGATCAACTACATTGTTGGTGTAGAGTGGGAGGACCGTTTCAGATTTAAGTTAGTTGATGAGGATCAGTCAGCATCACAAGCTCACAGTCAGACCTCTGAAGTCTCTGTTTACAACATCAACCACCAGGATGGATTTAAGATCCCGTTCTCTCTGACCATCATTGACACTCCAGGCTTTGGAGATACAGAAGGGATAGAAGGAGACAAACTGATCTCAGAGCAGCTCCGTGACCTCTTCTCTGCTGAGGATGGTGTCAGTGAGGTTGATGCTGTGTGTTTTGTAGCTCAGGCTGCTTTAGCACGACTCACAGCAACACAGAAATATGTGTTTGATTCAGTGCTCTCGATCTTTGGCAAAGATGTGGAAGAAAACATCAGGATTCTGGTGACATTTGCAGACGGTCAGAGACCTCCAGTTCTGGAGGCAATCAATGCCTCAGGAGTCCCATGTCCTAAAACCAAAGACGGGCTGCCAGCTCACTTCAAATTCAATAATTCAGCTCTGTTTGCAAACAACAAATCACCTGAGGCTGACAGCATGAGTGATGATGATTATGATGATGAAGAAGGAGGCTTTGATCAGATGTTCTGGAACATGGAGATAAAAAGCATGAAGAGGTTTTTTGCTCCCAAGAGTCTGAACAGACTTAAAGCCATATTACTGAAGCCAAGCCCTCTGTCCACTCCAGAGAACGTGGACGTGCTCGACGGAGAGAAATCTGAGGGCAAAGCAGGCTGGAAGGGACGAGTTCAGGCTCTGAAGGAGATGAAAGAAAAAGCACAGATCATGGATAAAATAGAGAAAGGAAAGAAACTTCTCAATCATTTTGGATTCAAGTGATCACAAAGAGGAATTAAGACAAAGTCAAGACCAGTTTGAACCAAAACTGCAACACGACCTGATCAATCAAGAAGTGACGATCAGATTAGAAACAAGTTCAGAAAACTCAGTCACTCTATTTGCTGATAAAAGTTTCAAAGTTTTTATTTCATCAAGTGTTACATCCAGGTCTAATTAAGATTTCACTGAAGATGATTGCAGTATTTAACCTTTTGTCTCTGAATTTCAGCTTCTTTTGTATTTTTTATGTTTGATCAAATATTACGTTTATTTTCTTTATGAATTGAATCATCAGGACAATCTGAATCATTTAATGACTCCTGATAATGATGGACTTTTATTTGAATGTCTTACGTGCTTTTATTACAGTGAATGTAACTTCAGCTTCAGTGTTTCTGTGATACCTGAAACAGCAAGCGCCCTCTTTTTCTTGATTTCCTGTTAGAAATGTCGATTGTTTCTAAGGTCACACTTTTAATGAGGAGGCATTGAGAGATGCTGAGTCATGAAATCCTGAAGATCATTTTGGTTCAATCCTGCATTCAAATATTTTGAGGTTTTCGCGGTTTGCAGCATGGCTTGATTTTACTTTCTGTTAGCTCCCCTTTATTTTTTTCTTCTTCCTGCAGTTATTTGTCAATCATTTGCATTACTGTAAGCTTATCCTGTTATGTATGAACAGTGCTGCACTCATTAAAATCATAAAAGTTGCCTCTGATGTGTCAATTTGTGTCTGTCTTCTGCAGCTCACTTTTCTCTTCCAGGACATTTCAGGTCAGTCGTATCTATGCAGCCACATCAGTTCATTAAACCAATAAAACAGTGCAAATGAACAAACAGAGCAGAGAAGATTGATATGAGAGCAGCTATTTTTGTCCTCTATCCAAAAAAAATTGGTTTTACTAAGATTTAATTTACACGTTTACAGCTTCATTTACTGTTTGTTCATAATTCAAAAATTTGTTCAAACAGTTCAAAGTTTACACTCAATGAGCTCAGCAGATGCTTGTATTTTGGTCAAAAGTCCAGCAGAGGGCACTCTTAAAATTCTCTATCAGCCCATTTCCCACAAAAAAAACAATCAAACGAACAAATTTTAGTAACAAAGGCTTTGGTCCATCAAGAGCTGCAGTAATCCATGACAATGAGGCAGTGGGCAGAAGTCCAGCAGCCTGAAACCTGCTCATCTGAATGAACTGCAGCTGTTTTTAAACATATCAAGTTACACCTGTGCTTTTCCTGCTATGACTGATCAGCAGAGGAGGATGATCAATAAAAGCAGAGGAGAGACTAATGAGCAAAGCTGTGCTGCTCAGATGATCAGAACACAGAAACATCAAAGAAACAATGTTGAAACATCCTGGCTGTTATATTGTAGCGGACATCAACTGGCGGCCCGCGGGCCACATCGGGCCCGCCAGAGCTTTCCATCCAGCCCCCTAAATAGTACTGCTGCAGGTACTATACGCCAATCAATCATCATAACTCATTAAATACAGTCTCTGACTAGTCTGAATAATCAAAAGCCTTCAATTGCAATTTCCCGTTGCCCTTTAATGCCTCCATGCCCCTAGAGCCAACCGGAACTGTGAACCAGTGGAAGGATTGTTACTGGCTACAGAGTGTACTCCCCGGCCTGCGTGGGGCTACTGTCTCTTGCTTTGAGGGTCTGCTCGCGGGTGAACCAGCTCGACATGTACCCACATGCGGTCACAGCCCACCTTATGCCTCCGTCCCTCGGTTGTCGTGAACTCTGCAGCCTAGTATCTACTATTCTGTTACTGTAAAATAAATGTGATGCCATTTTGTGCCATTGCTGTTGTACTGTTGAATCTATGTCGAAATCTATTTGGGCCTTTTGCCTTCATTCACAATGGGCAGAGGACGGACTGAAGATTTTACTGGTTTTGTCTCAAAACAAATTAATATTTATTTAAAAAAGTAAGTAAGTTACTATATTTACATTTTTAAAAAAGGCAACTCACCATTGCCTGTGAAATGAAATTAGAACTTCATCATAATATCCAGATTTAAAGAACAGTATCCAGGCAGATTAAGATTTACGTCTGAACTCTTCATGTTTCTATATTAATTTTTTTTTTAAATTTACAACAAAAACACTTCTGAAAAGTAGATTGTGCAGAGATAAACTCATTACTCTCATGTACAGTGACATTTTATTATTTCCTGTGCTCATTATATATACTGTATGAGAACAACTGCACACAGTTTCAATGTCTCCATAACAACCGCCAACAGAAAAAAACATTTCAGTTCAAGACTTGCACATGACATCATTAAAACAGTATCAATTAGAAAGGAAAATTAATATATCAAATGATAATATATTACCTAGGATACAATATTAATTTGATTTTATTTCACGACCTCACAGTGTCTGCAGAGAAAAATTCTGGCCCTTGGACAAATGTAGATGATGACCCCTGCTGTAGATGCTGAAAGAACTAAGACACACAAACGACTGTCCAGTCTGTAAAAAACAGCTGTCGTACTCTCCAATCAGAACAAACCTAAGGAGACAACAGAAACCAAATGAAGTTTATAACCTCATCTGAAGACATTTCATTAACTCACAAATGCATCTTAAAGCAGATAACCCGTATGCTGGAGAGCAAATGGTGTCTCTTTAATTTAAAAGTTTTTCTACTGTTTGCCAAGTGTTTTCTCAGTGGGGGCTGTCTGATTATTGGGGTTTTCTCTATATTACTGTAGGGTCTTTACCTTAGCATCAGAAGTCCCTTTAGGTTAATGTTGTGATTTGGTGCTATATAAGGACATTTTAATTGAACTGAATTGAACAAGAATTTCAATTCAATTGAAATTCTCCGTAAAGCTAGGACATCTTACTATTCATCATTAATTGAAGAAAATAAGAACAACCCCAGGTTTGTTTTCAGCACTGTAGCCAGGCTGACAAAGAGTCAGAGCTCTGTAGAGCCCAGTATTCCTTTCACTTTAACTAGTAATGACTTCATGGATTTCTTTACAAATAAAATTTTAGACATTAGAGGAAAAATTATTCAAAACCATCTCCAAGATTTATCTTCATGTTCGGCTGCTTTCAGCACTGCTGGTATTTGTTTAGACTCTTTGGCTCCAGTTGATCTTTTGGAGTTAACTGCAATAGTTACTTCCTCCTGTAGTAATGCCACAGCTGCAGTTGAGGAAACACACTTGGAGGCTGGAATTCTCTTCACCCGATGTGCAATTTATTTACAAGTGTTGACAAGGAGGGTCAGGATGGTGATATGACCAAAAATAAAAGATACAAAAATTATAAAAACAAACTTAGAACTGTTCAAAATAAATTCAGACATTAACTAAACCAAAGAAACCCAAAAGGCTAAGTCCATGGCTACTGGGCTCTAGGCAACACACTAGGCCTGCTATGCCACCCTCTCTTCTCTCAGGAGCGTTAACTCTGGCTTATAAAGCCTAAGCCCCACCCCCAGAATAAACCACACAAAGTTCACCAATTAAGTCTCCCAATTAGTGATTTTCTCCCTATGAGCAACCAAAACATTTCATTTACCTCCTTTAAAACTCTGACACAAGATCATCAAAACACTAGTTGGTTCACTGTGTACTAAAGACTGTTTCACAAGGAAAGAAAAGAAAATCCCCCCTCTACATTCTTACTCTCATAGTGAGCTCCAATCTCCCCTTACTATAAAAAGATTTGGAACCTTCCACATCCTGTTTGGCAGTCCCGATCTCCAAGATGGTGGCAACATGGAATAGAGCATTCAACCAACATTTGGTAATATTGACACGACTTGGTGCTTACAAATGGTTTTGAATATATGGGCCCATTATATGTTATTTTTCTATGGCATGGAAATAAAGAGTGTTAATGCTTAGAAATAAATACCCAAAATCTGTATACTGTTGAATCTGACTGAAATTAAAGTAAGGCAATGAAGGACTGGACCAAAGTACTCTTTGACCTCACATTTACTACTGAAAGAAAACTATTTTGCCAGCAAGATGTTATAACTAATAGAAGTCTCTGCAGTCTGTTATTGGCCATTAAGCATTTAGTCCTACAGGGCACAGGTTACCCTGTGACACCTCCAAACCATCAACATGTTTATTAGATCCCATTCCTACTAGACTGTTCAAAGAAGTCTTTCCAATTATTGATGCTTCAATCTTAAATATGATCAATCTGTCTTTATTAGGTGGCTATGTACCACAGGCCTTCAAGGTGGCTGTAATTAAACCGCTACTTAAAAAGCCATCACTGACCCAGCTGTCTTAGCTAATTATAGGCCAATCTCCAACCTTCCTTTTCTCTCCAAAATCCTTGAAAGAGTAGTTGTAAAACAGCTAACTGATCATCTGCAGAGGAACGGTTTATTTGAAGAGTTTCAGTCAGGTTTCAGAATTCATCACAGTACAGAAACAGCATTAGTGAAGGTTACAAATGATCTTCTTACAGCCTCTGACAGTGGACTCATCTCTGTGCTTGTCCTGTTGGACCTCAGTGCAGCTTTGATACTGTTGACCATAACATTTTATTACAGAGATTAGAGCATGCCATAGGTATTAAAGGTACTGCACTGCAGTGGTTTGAATCATATTTATCAAATAGACTCCAGTTTGTTCATGTAAATAGGGAGTCGTCTTCACACACTAAGGTTAATTATGGAGTCCCACAGGGTTCTGTGCTAGGACCAATTTTATTTACATTATACATGCTTCCCTTAGGCAGTATTATTAGAAAGTATTGCATCAATTTTCATTGTTATGCAGATGATACTCAGCTTTATCTATCCATGAAGCCAGATGACACACATCAATTAGTTAAACTGCAGGAATGTCTTAAAGACATAAAGGCCTGGATGACCTCTAATTTCCTGCTACTAAATTCAGATCAAACTGAAGTTCTTGTACTCGGCCCCACAAATCTTAGAAACATGGTGTCAAACCAGATCCTTACTCTGGATGGCATTACTTTGGCCTCCAGTAACACTGTGAGAAATCTTGGAGTCATTTTTGACCAGGATATGTCCTTCAATGCACATATTAAACAGATATGTAGGACCGCTTTTTTACATCTGCGCAATATTTATAAAATTAGAAACATCCTTTCTCAGACTGATGCTGAAAAGTTAATCCATGCATTTCTTCCTTCTAGGCTGGACTACTGTAATTCATTATTATCAGGCTGTCCTAAAAACTCCCTGAAAAGCCTTCAGCTGATCCAAAATGCTGCAGCTAGTGTACTGACAGGGACTAGAAAGAGAGAGCAGATTTCTCCCATATTGGCTTCTCTTCATTGGCTCCCTGTTAAATCTAGAGTAGAATTTAAAATCCTTCTCCTAACATACAAGGTCTTGAATAATCAGGCCCCATCTTATCTCAAAGACCTCATAGTACCATATCACCCCAATAGAGCACTTTGCTCTCAGACTGCTGGCTTACTTGTGCTTCCTAGGATACTTAAGAGTAGAATGGGAGGCAGAGCCTTCAGCTTTCAGGCCCCTCTTCTGTGGAACCAGCTCCCAGCTTGGATTCGGGAGACAGACACCCTCTCTATTTTCAAGATTAGGCATAAAACTTTCCTTTATGATCAAGCTTATAGTTAGGGCTGGATCAGATGACCCTGAACCACCCCTTAGTTATGCTGCTATAGGCCTAGGCTGCTGAGGGGGGTCCCATAATGCACTGTTTCTTCTCATTCACCTTATTTACTTGTTTATACTTCACTCTGTATTTAATCATTATTATTAATCTCTGGCTCTCTTCCACAGCATGTCTTTTGTCCTGTCTCTCTCCCCTCAGCCCCAACCGGTCACAGCAGATGACTGCCCCTCCCTGAGCCTGGTTCTGCTGGAGGGTTCTTCCTGTTAAAAGGGAGTTTTTCCTTCCCACTGTTGCCAAGTGCTTGCTCATAGGTGTCCGTTTTGACTGTTGGGTTTTCTCTGTAATTATAAGTATTGTAGGGTTTTTAATACAATACAGATTCAAAGTGCCTTGAGTAAACTGTTTGTTGGGATTTGGTGCCCCTCCCCTCTGCCCTTCCTGTCAGAGCAAAAAGCTGTGACCTGTGTTTCTGTGACTGTAGAGGCAGAAGTTAGAACGACCTCAGAGGATCAGCTCCTGTCTGCAGTGAGTACTGTTATTAGATTTTTTTTATTATCTTTTTAAATTTTGTAATGATGCTCTGAAAGCACACTTAGATTGCTGGGAAGACTAGCATGCTTTAACTTGTCACTAACAGCTCCATGTGTGTGTCACAGAACGATGAGATACTGCAGATGTTTCACCTTCAGAATCATTCCAACAGGATTCACACCTGTGACCTAACAACTGTTGTTTTAGATCTTTACTCCAAAGGCCGAGGGAACCTGAATGCTAAATATGGCACAATTAATTGTATTTGAATAGATTTTATGATGCAGTTGAAACTTGGGAAGTGCTGAAATCTATCCAAGAATTCATTCAACAAGACTTTATAGCACACATATGTTTAATTTAGACATGTTGTCCTTTACCTGTTCAGACCCATGTGATGTTTCACAGAATGTACAGACTTTTAGCTGTGCCTTATTCAGGGTTTATACAGCTATAACAACACAAATCATCTGGATTTGTCAGTGTTGTTTTTGAAGCTAGACTTTAATACCTAACTTCACAGGAATATAACAATAATCAGGTTACCATACCTTTTGTGTAAACCTGTAAATCTTTATAATAACTGAAAACTGAGAAAATTCAAAAATGTATTGAATCAAGCTCACGTCTGAGCTTTTTCTACTGTAGTGCACTGACCGGCTAACTCAGTGAGTTAAACTCATTATAAAGCTGAGATCAGCTGTGTGTTAAACCTGTGGAAGACTCTGAGACAGACCTTTAAAGCCTTTTTCTCTGGTTTTCCCCTGCTCGTGGTCAAAGCTGCAGCATGAAGGTCAGAACATTCCTGAGGAATCAGATCATCTCTTCTCTGCACTTCCTAAAGAAACAACAACTGGGTGGAGCTCGTTCCTGTCAGAAGATCAGCTCCTTTCTGCTGTGAGTACATGTTTGAACTTTTTACATTAGTTTGAAGGCATCTTCAGATTATTTGCCTGGTGAATTAACCATCATCTTTAATAAACATCATTTAGCATCATCATGTTTGTACCACCAAAATATTTCAGCTAAATGACCTCTGATAATAGAATAGAATAGGCCCCCAGGTTACGGACAAGGCCCCAAGGGAAAAGAGCCGGTGTAAGAGAGAGGCTGAGACACAAACTGCACCAAACACCACTGCCAAGCATCCTGCTAGGTAATGTCCAGTCACTGGATAAAAAGCTGGATGAACCCAGGGCCATGATACAGTTCCACAAGGACATATGGGTGTGCAACATCATCTTTCCCACAGAAACATGGCTGACGCCCCTCATACGCCAGACAGCTGGTGGAGTTCTTCAGAGGTCATCGCATGGACAGAACGAGTGAGTCTGGGAACTCAAGAGGAGGAGGCATGTGCCTAATGATTAATAACAACTGGTGTGACATTGGGAATGTTGTCCCTCTGAAACAGACCTATTTGCCTAACCTGGAGCTCGTAACCCTGAAATGTCACCCCACTACCCACCCCGCAAGTTCACTTCAGTCATCTTCAGCGCTATCTATATCCCACCCCAGGCAGACATGGTCACTGCACTATCTGAGCTACATGAGGCTATTTCTACCTATCAGGCTAACCAGAGTGATGTGGCTCTCATCGTAGCCATGGATATTAACAGTGTAAACTTGAAAAAGGTGATAACGGAGTTTACTCAACACATCGACTGCCCCACCAGAAGAGAGAGGACTCTAGACCACTTAAGCCGTGTTTCCATAAGGAACGACACAACGACTTGACTCAATGCAATTTGATGGCATTTCCATTAGAATCAGGTACAAGGTTGCAGGTCCTTTTCTTGTACTCACTCACCCAAGGTTCTAAGTGATCCACGGAGATCCAAAAATGTGACACGGGAGAACAGCATGCCACTGATTGGCCAGGGAGTGTCGTTACAAGCGGAGTCATGACAGTAACTCCTTCACCAGAATCCACCGTGCCATTTTTTAAAACCTGACAGCAAGAAAATGGAGGCATGCAAAGCACTGGTTGAATTCCCAGACGAACAGTTTGCAGCAGTAGTTTCGCAACATGAGAACCATCTGAAATGCACACTTCTTCTTCTTCTTTTCCACCCATGCTAACGACAAGGTTCCTCCATCAATCACGGTCTGCGGCAAGGGCTTCAGCTTCATCCCAAGAGACGTTGAGGGCTTTGAGGTCCTCTATGAAGGTCTGGCACCAGGTGAACCTTGGACATCCAGTGCCTCGTCTATCTCCTGGTGGAACCCATGTGAAAGCCTTCTTTGGGATTCGGCTGTCGTCCATACGTATGACGTGGCGAGCAAGTTTTAGACAGCGGCGGGTAATAATCACATTGAGGCTGCACAGTTTGCTTTGTCGCAGCACCTCTTCTTTGGTGATGTGGTCGAAGTATCGGATCTTCAGTATTTGCCTGAGGCAACGCTGATGAAATACATCCACCTTGCACGTAATCCTGGCCAATGCTTTACACGTTTCAGAGGCGTAAATTGCCATCAGAATAATGATCGAGGCATATAAGCCAAGTTTAATGTTGAGCGAAATGGAAGCAACCATTCCGGCTTTCTTGTCTTGCCTGCAGCTGCGTTTTCACCACCCAATCCACCCACCTGCATGGTGTTGGGGTCTGGCACTTGATCTTGTTTCTGCTTTGCTTCACTTCACTGATTGATAAGGGCCCAGGCCCTGTCTTGGATCCACTGTTCCTTCCTTTTACATTGCCACCGTCCAATAGCTTCTATGGCACAGGAAGTTACTGTGTCCTTGAAACTTGTCCATTGTGCTTCCATCTCTGTGACTTCAGAGAGGGCTTTGAAATGATATCGAAGCTGGATCTCAAAGAAAGCTGCCGCATTTGGATCTTTGAGTTTCTCGGTGGCAAATTGGTGAGCAATTTTTGGTCTCTTGCCATGGATTCTCAACTTTATCTTTAACTTCATGTGGACAAGATAGTGATCGGAGCCCACATCGGCACTTCGGTAGACCCTGGTCTGGTGTCCTGCATGGCTGCCCTCCATCAACGGCTGATGCATATGTGGTCAATCTCATTGAACGTTTGTCAATCAGGTGATCGCCATGTTTTCTTGTGGATCATTTTGTGCTGAAAGTAGGTGTTCGCAAGACAGAGATTGTTATGTTTGCAGAACGAGTTAAGCCTTTCTCCGTTGTCCATCAGGCGAGTTGATGATGCAAAAGGCCCAATAATCTATTCAAAGCCACTGCGGTTGTTGAATTGAGCAGTCCAATCCCTGATTATGATCTTTAGGTCATGCTTTGGGATTCCGTCGGTGACACTTTGCAACACACCATAGAACTCATCCTTCATTGCGTCATCTGCCTTCTCAGTAGGTGTGTACACTTGGACGATGGTTGTCCTGACATGAGCCGACAAGAATCTTACCGTGATTATTCGGTCACTAATTGGTTTCCAACCAGTCAAGGCATGGACTGCTTCTTTGCCAAGGATGAAGCCTACTCCACAAGCATGGTCAATTTCATGGCCCGAGTAAAAAATCTTCTTTCCTTTTGCCGTCTCGTCTCCACTTCCAGTCCATCTTACTTCACTGATACCCAGAATGTCCAAATAGTATCGATCAAACAGCTCCATAAGCTGGGCATATTGTCCAGTTGTCCAGAGAGTCCGTACCTTCCACATTCCAATCTTTGTCATGGATTTCGCAGTGAAGATCATTTCCATTTTCAGGCAAGGGACACCACAGTGAGTTTTCTCCATCGCCGTCATGCTTGCTTCATGATTGCAAAAAGCAGAGAAGCGGATTCGGTAAGCATGATGGTGTTAGAGGAAATGCACACACATCATACATTTTATAATCCCTATACTGCCGGGTGATTGCCGCTGAAGCACCATTACCTGCAAGCCGAACAGGTGGTTAGCCTGTTGACTGGCAGTGTTCTGCCTGCGGGATATTTGAAGTGCTTTCCGAATTTGAAGCCTCATAGCATCACAGTTACACTGTAGTCCACCCATACGATGCTTGTATATGACAGACTAGACCCTCCGAATTGGATTGACACCTCATTTGGTAAATCATGTTATGAAATGGATTTTCCAGAGCCAATAATAAGCAGACAGTGTCATGTGACTTCTCTGAACATTCCCCAAATCTTCTCCAATCGTTTTGATTGGTCAACTCTGACCCAAAATCTAAAACCACAGATGTATAGCCAATAAAATTCCTGACACATAGGTATATGGTACCTGGGGGTGTGTTTTCACATGAATCCACAAAGTTGCTACACAGTGAGTGCGTATTACATGCGCAAAGCTGAGCTGGAAGTAACAGTCTGTGCGCCGTCGTGACCTCAGCAGTGTTTACAGTACTTTTTATCACTAATGGATTGTATAAATATCTCAAAACAAGCTATATTTCTTCAACGAAATGACAAAGTGACTCATGAGAGTGGATTATTATTTATTAGAGGAGTTCGTTGCTGATTTGACCGGTTTTATCACTGCAGAATCCCACGAATGAACAGCTGTTACTCAGAAGGCAATTCATGGTACGTGTAAGTTTTTATTTTCAGCTTGTCCTTGTATTATATGCCGTTTAGATGTAAATATGTTTTTCATGGTGAGTTAGAAATGCACCATTACCTAGAAAATATCACCATACGCTGCTGTGGCGCCACTAATGTTGTGTGTCTGTGTGCGCGCTGTATTGTCTAGTGGTATGCTTTACATATTGAAATTTGCAAGAGTCCAGGTGTTTGGGGGCTGGGAAGGTGTATTGTATGTATTGATTAGGGGTTTTGCGGGGTTCTCTATTGCGTCTGCAGTCTGTACGACTACCGCAGTGACTTACTGATCCCTGGTAAGAATCCATATGTGTAGCAGAATCAAACTGTGTTATTTTTGTGTTGATTTTGTGTCTTTGCATAAATAAAATCTGCTCAAAGGTGCTGCTGTACATGTAGACAGTGTTAATTTTGATGACGAAATATTTTTCTCATAGTTTTCGTCAATGACCCTTTGTTTCATGATGAAAACGAGATGATAATTAATAAAAAACTACCTAAAAGGATAAAAACGATGATACTTTCGATGATACACTTTTGTAAACAAATAAAAAGGAGACGATGCTTGGCAAGGATGACATCCAATCAGAGCTGATTTAATTTTGTGACAGGGCGGGACAAGATAGGCAAAAATCCAATCAAACACACAGTTGCACAAGTTTGCTCTAAACCCAGGAAGGCCAAACTAGCCTGTGATTTGTCGTTATTTCCAATAGAAGTAAGTTATGTAAACACTGTCAGCAGGGAGAAAGAGAAGAACCGATGTATGGACACATTTGTCCTTTGAAGTTGTGACAAACAAAAAAATTTGTGTAAACCATGTGGGGCGACTATCTCGGGTAAAAACACAACAAATCTGAAACAACATCTGCAAACCAGTCACTCAGATCTGGGAAGGTAAGCATTTTAGTGTCATGCAGGGTAAAGTGTTGTTCCCAGTTTAGCGTTTGTGTTTAGAGAAAATCAGCACATTTTTTTTCAGCTGGAAAAATGACACAGGGATGGAACCTGTGAGTAACCAGAGGAACTGAGTAAATATGGATAACCTATGGGAATCGCTGCTGCTGCAGAGGAGACACTTGTGACATTATCACTGGTGCATCTCAGAGGAGTGAGTGAGGAGTTCAGCCTGGTGACTGAGGCGGCTGATCCCGAGTTACTCAGAGAGTGACGGTGTTATGGGTTTGCAAGATGCAGGGATACTTATGCATCAACTTCACTGATAACTTAAAGAGACTGATAATGCCGGTGGAGATAGTACATCAAGGCCCAAAGAGGACAGAGACTGTCATGCAGCTCTCCCTATCAATGCAAAATGGTACTACATGAAAACGAGACCAAACAGCATAACGGTGACATTCTCAGAGATGCAGCACAGAGCATGAGCAGGTTGAATCAGCACCCAAGGTACAGAAATCATTTCAGAACAATTGGACAGCCTGGAAATACAAATCAAACATGAGTTAGAGAACGGCTACGATGCAGTCATCCAGTCCATCATACCTGAGGTCAAACTAAAAGGAACAAAAAGCTGACAGAATCTCATCCAGTTCCTAATCTGTACTATGGATCTCAGACAAAATGTCCTGTTTGCATCTGAGAAAACAAAAGACAGACTGAAATGTAACCCTGCACTTATTTTTAACAGCATTACAAGATGATGCTGTGCATGTGGATATCAAGCCTTACCTGCAGGAAACCCAGATAGGAGATGTACACACTGCTACAGGTGTGGTAGTACTAAACTTTGGACTAAAGTGGCTGTTGGAGAAGCCAATGCCTGTAAGACAGAGGTCTCAAATGCCCGACTGAACCAGGTTACTGCACTGATGAGTGAAGCCCCTAAGGAAGCAGGAAAGGAAAGCTAAACTTGGACAAAAAACCCTTACCCAGTGGACGCTTTCTGATGCAGGAGCTCCTTGATGATGATGATCTGGATTTATCTGCTGCACATGGAACAGAGGTACCCTATGAAAGATAGATTGGAAGAAGATTCAGCCTCCCAGCCAATGACGGCGGTAAACTGCTAGTTCCCTTACTGGTTACTATCAGTCCAGTTGCAAAACCGTAACCAATAGAGCAGTAACAAGTAAGTTTGTGCACAGCCTCAGCTCAACATTGGATGTTGGTAATAAAAAAGGCAAAAGCTCTTAAAGGCAGGAGGATATCTCAGAGGGCCAGTGTGGGGAGATGGGATGTTGTCATAAAAGTGGTCTGTGGGAAACTCAGCAAGAACATATTAGAGGAGAAATATGCATTGTTGAAACCAAGTGAAGGCACACCTTAGAAGGCTAGACTTCTTGTAAAGCACCAGCTGATAGAGTGACCTTGTGAAGATAAAGCCATTATCTGAGGTGTGATTGAAAATAACACAGTGACATCAGCCTGCAGAACAGAACTGCATTAGGCTGGCTCTGTGCAGGAATACGTTATGTGGAGAAAGTCAGACCCACACCACCAGAATCACAAAATGAGAGGAAACAAGAAAAATAACTCTAGGACCTACTTGTCGACCTCTCCCACCTAACATCTGAGAAACAACAGAAGGGGAGGCAGATGCTGAGGGAACAGAGTGAGGCTGTTGCTTGAGATGATTGGGACATGGACAGCATGGTGGTGCAGTGGTTAGCATTATTGCTCACTGCAAGAAGGTCCTGGGTTTGAATCCACCTTGGCCTGGATCTTTCTCTTAATTACTTCGACAGGATAAGACTCAGCTGGACATCTGCATCTGAAGGTCAAAGGTCACTCTTTTGAGGATGCCAGTGTTCACATTTTGGACCTGGAAGACAGATGGTTTGAAAGAGGCGATGTAGCGTTCCATAGTGTCTCTCTCTAGGCCAGAAATGTTGTACAGACAACTCGAAGGAAGGGGGGCTCCAGGAAGAAGGTCAATGGCACAGTCATAAGGACGGTGAGGTGGAAGAGTGAAGGCTTGCTCCTTGCTAAACACCGGGTGTAAATCATGATACTCGTGAGGGACACCTGCTAAATCAGGGACAACAACTTATGGGGTGGGACTTTGGCTCCCCCAGTGGTACAGCTGAATTTAAACAACTGGCTGAACAAAACAAACTCCATGTCTCTACTCTCCCTTTGGACCAATTAATGTGAGGGTTGTGAACACTCAACCAAGAGTGTCCCAACACAATGGGGGTACTAGAGGAAGAAAACACAAGAAAATGTAACTGTCCATGGTGATTACCAGAGATAACAACATGAATGGGGACTGTCTGATGGGTTATCTTGGCCATAACTTCACCGTTTAAAGCTGACAAGGAAATAGGAGTGGGAAGCTGTTCTATCTCGACCCCTATTCAATTTAATTCAATTCAATTTTATTTATATAGCTCCAAATCACAACAACAGTCGCCTCAAGGCGCTTTGTATTGTGGGTAAAGACCCTACAATAACACAGAGAAAACCCAACAGTCAAAACGACCCCCTATGAGCAAGCACTTGGCGACGGTGGGAAGGAAAAACTCCCTTTTAACAGGAAGAAACCTCCAGCAGAACCAGGCTCAGGGAGGGGCAGTTATCTGCTGCGACCGGTTGGGGCTGAGTGGAGAGAGACAGGACAAAAGACATGCTGTGGAAGAGAGCCAGAGATTAATAATAATGATTAAATACAGAGTGAAGTATAAACAAGTAAATAAAGGTGAATGAAAAGAAACAGTGCATTATGGGACCCCCCTCGGCAGCCTAGGCCTATAGCAGCATAACTAAGGGGTGGTTCAGGGTCATCTGATCCAGCCCTAACTATAAGCTTGATCATAAAGGAAAGTTTTAAGCCTAATCTTAAAAATAGAGAGGGTGTCTGTCTCCTGAATCCAAGCTGGGAGCTGGTTCCATAGAAGAGGGGCCTGAAAGCTGAAGGCTCTGCCTCCCATTCTACTTTTAAGTATCCTAGGAACCACAAGTAAGCCAGCAGTCTGAGAGCAAAGTGCTCTATTGGGGTGATACGGTACTATGAGGTCTTTGAGATAAGATGGGGCCTGATTATTCAAGACCTTGTATGTTAGGAGAAGGATTTTAAATTCTACTCTAGATTTAACAGGGAGCCAATGAAGAGAAGCCAATATGGGAGAAATCTGCTCTCTCGTTCTAGTCCCTGTCAGTACTCTAGCTGCAGCATTTTGGATCAGCTGAAGGCTTTTCAGGGAGCTTTTAGGACAGCCTGATAATAATGAATTACAGTAGTCCAGCCTAGAAGTAATAAATGCATGGATTAACTTTTCAGCATCAGTCTGAGAAAGGATGTTTCTAATTTTATAAATATTGTGCAAATGCAAAAAAGCCGTCCTACATATTTGTTTAATATGTGCATTGAAGGACATATCCTGGTCAAAAATGACTCCAAGAACTTCAGTTTGATCTGAATTTAGAAGCAGGAAATTAGAGGTCATCCAGGCCTTTATGTCTTTAAGACATTATTGCAGTTTAACTAATTGATGTGTATCATCTGGCTGAAAGCAGCCGAACATGAAGATAAATCTTGGAGATGGTTTTGAATAATTTTTCCTCTAATGTCTAAAATTTTATTTGTAAAGAAATCCATGAAGTCATTACTAGTTAAAGTGAAAGGAATACTCGGCTCTACAGAGCTCTGACTCTTTGTCAGCCTGGCTACAGTGCTGAAAACAAACCTGGGGTTGTTCTTATTTTCTTCAATTAATGATGAATAGTAAGATGTCCTAGCTTTATGGAGGGCTCTTTTATAGAGCAACAAACTCTTTTTCCAGGCTAAATGAGCATCTTCTACTTTAGTGAGACGCCATTCCCTCTCCAGCTTACAGGTTATCTGCTTTAAGCTGCGCGTTTGTGAATTATACCACGGAGTCAGGCACTTCTGATTTGAGGCTTTCCTTTTCAGAGGAGCCACAGTATCCAAAGTCGTACGCAGTGAGGATGTAAAACTATCGATGAGATAATCTACCTCAGTGGGAGCAGAGTTTAGGTAGCTGCTCTGCACTGTGTTGGCACATGGCACTGAAGAGCATAATAATGAAGGAATTAGATCCTTAAACTTAGTTACAGCACTTTCACAAAGACTCCTACTGTAATAAAACTTATTCCCCACTGCTGTGTAATCCATTAAAGTAAATGTAAATGTTACTAAGAAATGATCAGACAGGAGGGGGCTTTTTTATCCCATGTTTTGTTGTTTGTTTTCTTGTGTTCTTTTTGTTCCACTTGAGGTCACATAGAAAGTGTGTGAAAAGAATGGCGCATGGTGCAAGATTTCAGGCCGGTGAATAATGCAACCATACCACATGCTCTCACAGTTCTAGAACCTTACCTGGCTCTTCAAAACCTGGGCCTGGAACATGAGTTCTTCAGCGTCATAGATCTGGCGAATGCTTTCTTTTGTCTGCCACTTTCCCGAGAGGCCCAAAAGTGTTTTGCCTTCACGTACAGAGGTAAGCAGTTCACTTACAGCAGGCTCCCCCAAGGTTACCGGGACAGTCCAGGACTATTCAACCATGGGCTGAAAGCCATACTAGAACCATTAAGCCTACTTGAAGGAGTCATCCCGATCCAGTATGTAGATGACCTACTCTTGGCTGCACCATCAGCTGAGGCTTGCCTCATGGCCACATATCACTACTGCAACTCCTGGCAGTGGCTGGATTCAAGGTCAACCGAGAAAAGGTGCAAGTTTGCCGTTGGCTGGTGGTGTTCTTAGGTTGGAAGATCTCTCAGAAGGGCTACACGCTTACAGGATCCCAGCACTCAGCCATCCTCTCCCACACGAAGCCTATAACAGTACAGGAGATGCTGGCATTCTTAGGCCTCACTGGATACAGCCGCAACCATGTACCTGGATATGTGGAACTCACACAACCCCTGAAGGACATAGTGGCTGAAGCAGGCAATAGTAACCTCACTGCTAAGCTCACATGGACACCTGAGGCAGAGGAAGCCTTCACGCAGACCTAACAAGCCCTAGCTCAGGCAGCTACATTGGCAAACCCAGACTACACGGTTCCGTTCCAGCTGGATGTTTCTGAAAAAGGAGGCATTGTTAATGCCATCCTTTACCAGAAAAAGGAGAGCGAAAGAAGGGTGCTAATGTACCACAGCTCGAAACCGGATGGCATGGACCTGGCACAAGGACGATGAGCAAGACATCTAGCAGCACTGGCAAAGGCAATCACCAAGACGAGTCATATAGAATGGCTTAATAACATAATAACAGATCAAATAAATAGGTATATATATATATATATATATATATATATATAAAATACTTTTAAGGCATTAGATATAAATAAATGTATATGTGTATATGTATATGTGTATATGTATATGTGTATATGTTCGGCTTAAAGGTGGAGTTTCTGGTTCGTAGCAGTGTCCGCACCTCTGCTGTCATCCATGGCTTTTCAGTTATTTACACCCTGATCTGTTTGCCCACTGTCACAGTGTCAGTGCAGGTGTTAATGTACAACAAGGTGATCAAAGACAGACCATACCATGTTACTTAAGCAGTCCTGCAGCTGACTGAGTGCTCCCTCAGCCACATTTTCACTGTCTTCATGGCTGCTTTGAGCCTCTTCCTGAGTGGTTTGAAAGCTGTACAGTGAGATATGGTCAGACTTCCCCTGGTGGGGGAGTGGTGTTATCTGACTTGCCCCCTTTAAGTTTGAACAAACCCTGCTCCTAACATGATGTAGGAGCAGGTGGTGATCACAGCAACGATGCACATGAATAACTGGAGCTTATTATATAATATTAGACTGCAGGATATTTCTAACCAGGCAGCTGTTCTCTCTCCTCACACTTCACAGATAAAACTCAACCTGAAAGAAAAGTAAAAGTGAGGTCAGAGGTCAAACATGACCTGATATTTGAAGTCTTTATATAGAATCATAATTTCTAGGACTTTTTGCCAATTTTCCCCCAATGAATAGATTGGTGTGAAGTAGAATTTAAAATCCTTCTCCTCACATACAAGGTCTTGAATAATCAGGCCCCATCTTATCTCAAAGACCTCATAGTACCGTATCACCCCAATAGAGCACTTCGTTCTCAGACTGCTGGCTTACTTGTGGTTCCTAGGATACTTAAAAGTAGAATGGGAGGCAGAGCCTTCAGCTTTCAGGCCCCTCATCTGTGGAACCAGCTCCCAGCTTGGATTCAGGAGACAGACACCCTCTCTATTTTTAAGATTAGGATTAAAACTTTCCTTTTTGATCAAGCTTATAGTTAGGGCTGGATCAGGTGACCCTGAACCACCCCTTAGTTATGCTGCTATAGGCCTAGGCTGCTGAGGGGGGTCCCATAATGCACTGTTTCTTCTCATTCACCTTTATTTACTTGTTTATACTTCACTCTGTATTTAATCATTATTATTAATCTCTGTCTCTCTTCCACAGCATGTCTTTTGTCCTGTCTCTCTCCACTCAGCCCCAACCAGTCACAGCAGATGACTGCCCCTCCCTTTTGTAGGGTCTTTACCCACAATGCAAAGCGCCTTGAGGCGACTGTTTGTTGTGATTTGGTGCTGTATAAATAAAATTGAATTGAATTGAATTGAATCCTGAAGTTGACCTTGCAGAGCTCTGTGGATGTCAGCCAGATTTTAATGGACTGTGAACGTGACCTCTGACCTCTGAAGTTTTATCAGGATGGTTCAAACTTTGAGCCTTTGTGTTCACAGACAGAATGACACAAACAGCCTCCTCAGCAGAGGAACTGAGAGTGTGAACATTTAAACACAGCGAGCAGCTTTTTGATGTGAGAACGAGCCAATCAGAAGAAGCTCAGACTGAATCACATGCTTCTGTAGTGACCTCATCAGGATGACATCAGAGTATCTACAGCTGATGACCAGTTAATGAGACAAATGAAGTGTTGGGTAACCAGCTCACAGCTGTGGTGCTGATGGGGGTCTGGTTGGTGTTTAATGGGTTCTTGTGAGGCTGTCTTTATGCAGATGGAGGTCCATACACTTTCTGACCTCTGACCTATAGGTCATCCATCCCCTCATCCTGACCTGTTTGTTCTCCTGCAGCTGCTGTAGACTCTGCTCACTCTGTTTCTCTGTCCTCTGTATGTGTTGCAGATCTCCTCATCAGAGGTTCCAGCTGTGAATATTTCTGAGCCAGCTGTCCTGAAACTGACCTCAGTGCAGCTGAACACGGGTAAGATCAGCTGTTTTAAGCTGTTTGTTTCTGAGCAGGTTCCTCGGTGGTGGTGCACCTCTGTGTTTGTGACCTCCCTGAAACAGCAGAGGGCGCTCTCAGCCTCTGCAGGGCTGAACATTATTACACTGCTGTTATCCTGTGCAGGAATTCCCTGCATCATCCCCGAGCTTCCCAGACCTGGATTAAGACTCTGCTAAAGGAAAAGTTCAATAAAGGCTTTAGCGTCTAAGAGCAGGTTTGATCCACATGTGGGAAAATGGGCCTTTAGGTTTCCAGAAATCAGGAATCAAATTAAATCCGAGCCCTGAGAATGACACAGTAATGAAACCAGATGGATCAGTTTTAATAAAGGACGCGGACGACGCTTAACTAAAGTCTGAGCTTTAAGCTTAGACTTCGAGTTTACCCTTCGGTTGATGTTGATCTGATGGATTTATTTGTATTTCTGACTCCAGCCTTTAAACCCGTCATGCCTCCATCCTGCACCTGGATAATGATCGACCAGCAAAACCATCTCCGCTCAGCTGCCAGCCTCACGGATGCTGTGTGACACGGATCTGCGGCGTTCAGGTGACACCGGGATTAACGGACGCCGCTCACCGCTGAGGCCGGGAGAAATCTGGGGAAGAACAACGGTGTGATTCTCAGCTGTTCGTGCCATCAGCAGTGACAATAACAGCGTTGTTGACGCTCCAGACACGCTGAGCGAGCGGTCAGCTGACACAGGCGGGGCTTATTTAACAACACACACTCCATACCAACAAGATCCTCTGTAACACACACACACACTAACACAACATGGAGCAGTTCATACCACGACACACTGTTGTACCATTGTGGTTCAGATGATTCAACACATTCTAGACCAACACAGGCCCATTATACTGTGTGTGTGTGTGTGTGTGTGAGTGTGTGTGATGTGCGTACACACAGGGCTTTCTTATGTTACCAAATCCGGTCTCACAGGCGGTGCGTCGGGTTTTGGTAACATCTGTGTATTTTGTTTTGGTCCATAGCCGAGTGTGATCACTGTATTAACATCTGCAAAAGCAAACTGCATCAATCATTAATGAGGAAACACCTTTACTACCTCCGTCCAATCAGCTCAAAGCTGTCACTGTCCAGGGCAGGTGGCTCAGTGTTGAGTTTCTGTTTGTGTAGCTCTGTTTTGTTGTATTTTTTGGGTTGTGTTCTTAGTGCTTCTTAATGTTTAGTTTTCTCCATTTGTTGTTGGGGTGCTGGTGGGGTCCTAACCCGGTCTAGGTGGGCCGGGTCCTTTGAAGGATGCAGCCCCTGAATTTGGACACAGCTTATGTGTGTGTCTTGGTGAGTCACTTCCTGTTTTATTTTGGCAGTCCCATGTTCCCTGTGTTTTGTGTTGAGTTTTACTTCCTGTGTTATTAGTTTCATTCATTTCACCTGGTGCCCAGCTGTTTGCACTCACCCCTGGTTGTATTTAAGGTCTCGGTGTTGTTTCGTTGTTTGTTCGGGTCGTTTTTCCATCTAGGCTGATGTTCCTGCTGTGAGTTTTGTTGTCAAGTTTCTTTGTGTAACTGGCTCCGGTCCAGCCTTTTTTTGAGTTAAAGCATTTTCAATAAAATCTAAAATCTCAGCTCTCACCCTGTGTCCTGCGTTTGAGGCCCTCCCTGCCTTGCCTGCAGCAGCCGTGACAAAAGCAGTCTGACCTCTGACACCAACGACTCCCAAAGAACTGCTGCTCTCTGGATACTGACAGCTGAACGGTAATTCAAAATATTAATGTCCCCAGAAACTACCAACACTTCTACGCCCCCCAGCTCCAACCGGTCACAGCAGATGACTGCCCTCCCTGAGTCTGGCTCTGCTGATGGTTTCTTCCTGTTAAAAGGGAGTTTTTCCTTCCCACTGTCACCAACTGTGGCTTGGGGGGGGGGATCCTCTTATTGAAGTTCTAGCCAGAATTTTTTTCAGTTCCACTACTTATACTACAAATCCCACAATGCACTGCAACAGCAGGCCAAGAACTGTGCGCTAAGCCGTTTTCCATGTTGCCGATTGATCAGCTGTCAGCACTTTTTACAGTGACATTTAAGCAACAAGAAACATCGTCACAGGAAACACCGTCACAGGAAACACCGTCACAGGAAACACCTTCCTGCTTCTTGTTTTCAATGTTTTAATTTAAATTATTTTCAAATCATTGCAGTTCTTTTTCATTCTTAACTTTTTACAGTTATTTGTTGCTTATTTAAGTCCAGCCTGATCTTCACAGCGTTGCTGTAAAACACTGCAGGTCCCATCAGTGACTGAGAGGACATTCATCCTGTAACGCTGGTTCACCGATGGAGCTGCTCTTCAGTCTCATTCTGCCTTTTTATTGATTCATTACTTCATGTAAACAGGTCAGGATTATCTTTGAGAAGTAAAATATGTTTTTATTTATTTTAGCATGTTTTCATGTGATGAGCAAAGGTAATGATGTAAGTGAGAGGCAGACTGGCAGCATCAGTGATTATCAGGAGTGTGTGAGCTGTGTGTATTACTCATGTTGTTGGCTTTCCTCCGACGACCAAATATTAAACTATAATATTTGTGTGTGTGTCTGTGTGTGCCAGGCTCAGGCTGCCAAAGTCCCGATTTATGCCAAGATTAATTATGAGCATGTTGTCCAGATTGGGATGAAAACTGACATGTGCAGTAATCACATTACAGTTGACACACGGCTGTGTGTGTGCAGCAGATGGACGCACAAATCCTGCTCGCCACATGTTCTACACGAAGCATCTGAGCTGCAGGTCTGAAGGCTCGGCTCTGTTTCTGATAACCATCGAATAACCTGCAAACACGTGGAAGGATCTGCTGAAAAACGCTTCATGTTGTCATTCAGAGCCAGACGAGGTCATTATTCCTCCTCATCCAGGCATCGTTCATTTTATCAAGCATACAGCTGTCCACAGCAACAGTTTAACTGGATTAACTGAAAATTTTCAGAAAACCAAAGTGGAATATGAGCTACAGCCGGTCCACCATTTCACCATGTTGGCCTCGTCATTAGTCAGAATCAGAGAGAACCTCATCCAGTGTCCTAATGATCCATCACATGATTACAGTGAAGCTACAATGAGCCATCATGTCAGGTAACATCTGCTGCTTGAACTATGGAGTTCCACATGGCAGCATTTTGGGCCCTTTGCTTTTCTTATTTTAATAAAATCTTCCCAAAATGTGAAAATATTCAAATGATTACTTTATGCTGATGATGCTGTACTATTTCTGCCATGTCCTGGAGCTCTCCCTGGCTGGCCACGTTTCTTTTGTTTTTCTTTATTATCCTGCTCCCCTCCCCATTCTGTGTCGGTCCTCCCTGTAGCTGGCTTTTCCACCTGTTGGAGATCACCTACCTGCCGCAGATGTTTTTTTCACAATTTGCATCTGCCCCTCAATAAAGAGGTTGGTTTTCTGAACTCTGTGTTCTGCGAATGAGTACTTCCTCTGTCCGGTTTAGGACAATTTCTTTCTTTTAATATCTCCTCTAGGAAAACTGCACATCTTCTGATTCTAATCACTTTTGCGAATCAGTCACATCACAGAAACTTACATCTTAGAGAATTTCTCAATCACATCTCATCTTTATGTACTCATGATCTATCCAGGAAACAGTTTAAATCCAGATCAGCATGTTTTCCTGCTTTATTCTTTCAAACGTGTCCCGTTATCTGCCAGTGTGGTTCCTCATCACTAAGGGGGTCATTTAACTTAAAACAGGAGTATCCAATACAGCTGAGGAGCTCCACGCAAAGCCAACAAATGTCCCATTTTTCATCACATAAAACAGGAAAACTGGGATTTCAGCATTTTTATTTCCAAATTTCAGCTACTTAATCATCTAAATTTGCTGCCTGTTGATGAATTGTTGATACTGTAGTTTATTTTAGGTCTGAGGTGCTCCTTGGTGCCTGGATGCCTGGGACAGGGAAGAGCTCCCATGATGAAGCCCTCAGTGGGCTCAGATGTTTGTATTGGACCCCTGTGCTGGTGAAGTTGGCCGTAACTTTCAGAGACACAGCTGCCTCGCAGAGAAATGCCCGATATGAACTTTGGTCTCTCAGAAATGATTGTGTGAGAAAACAGAATCTGCTTATTTTGGTTTCTGGAGCATCCCGAGTCGGTGGCGCCTTCATCCCGGCTCTGAGAAAGCAGAGGTGGACTTTGGGTAAACATCAGGTCATCAGAGGTGAGTCATCATTTCTGCTTAAAGAAAAGTGTGATGGTGAAGAGTGCAGTAAGAGTCCAGATGAGTCATCGTTTCTCTTGTGTTCAATAACGTCAGTCAGAAAAAGATCACCTAAAGGTCACTGAAGATCAGATAAAGTGAGGAAGCAGGTTTGAGTGGAGGCAGATGGGAAAACATGTTCAAAAAATAAAAGAGAAATCTGATGAAATGATGTCAAGGAGAAACTGAGAGCTGGATGGTGTCAGAAATCACCACAAACATCATTAAATCAGTTTCAGTGAAGCTGGAAGCACACACGTGTCAGGAACAGAGGAGGAAAAACACTTTCTAGCTGCTTCGCTCTTTATTTCACTCCATCACATCTCCACCCTGATTCTCCATCACTGCTGCTTCCTGTTTCAGCTGATTTTACTACATTTTTAAAACCTTTAATGTTCATGAGTTGGAATCATTTTAATTAAGCACAGAACAAATTTCTCATCTCATCTGAGCTTTATGAAGTAGTGATATTTATATGATGAATGAACAGCCTGTTTTTCACACCAGGGGGCGCTGCAGAGACAGACAGGTTAACCAGGTGAAGGTGGAAACTTCCTCTGCTGCACAGAAAGAAGGAAAGCTGCACAAAGGTTTTGTCTTTAACACATTTTATAGTTTCTTTGAATTGTTTGCAGGTGGAGAGTGATGGAGGAGATGGAGGAGATTCAGTCTGACAGGAATCAGGATTTAAACTCTGCATTAGACGTCCAGCTGCTGCTGAGAAAATGTGCTGAGAGTCACATTAAATACAATTTCCTGTAAAGTTCTTTTGATTATTTTAGAGTTTGTACACCAAACATTTTTCTCTTTTTTAATCAGCTCCTGGTTTCACTCATTTTTTAACATTTAAATCGATGTTGGAAATTTACATTGCATAAAGGAACAAATCTTTCTGCCTTTGCTGCTCCTCAATAAAGAAACGTTACACTGTTTTTTTCATTAGCAAATTATAGCAACATAAAGCAGGCTTCTGTCTGTTTCTATCAGGTCTGATAGGTTAGCTAACACATGGAATATAACAGATGTGTAAGCACATCTGCCTTCAGTTCAATTCAATTCAGTTTTATTTATATAGCGCCAAATCACAACAAACAGTCACCTCAAGGCGCTTTGTATTGTGGGTAAAGACCCTACAATAACACAGAGAAAACCCAACAGTCAAAATGACTTGGCGGCGGTGGGAAGGAAAAACTCCCTTTTAACAGGAAGAAACCTCCAGCAGAACCAGGCTCAGGGAGGGGCAGTCATCTGCTGCGACCGGTTGGGGCTGAGGGGAGAGAGACAGGACAAAAGACATGCTGTGGAAGAGAGGCAGAGATTAATAATAATGATTAAATACAGAGTGAAGTATAAATAAAGGTGAATGAGAAGAAACAGTGCATTATGGGAACCCCCTCAGCAGCCTAGGCCTATAGCAGCATAACTAAGGGGTGGTTCAGGGTCACCTGATCCAGCCCTAACTATAAGCTTGATCATAAAGGAAAGTTTTAAGCCTAATCTTAAAAATAGAGAGGGTGTCTGTCTCCCGAATCCAAGCTGGGAGCTGGTTCCACAGATGAGGGGCCTGAAAGCTGAAGGCTCTGCCTCCCATTCTACTCTGAAGTATCCTAGGAACCACAAGTAAGCCAGCAGTCTGAGAACAAAGTGCTCTATTGGGGTGATACGGGACTATAATTTATATTTATTATATTTATATTTGTTGTTATTTTCTTGTTTCTGTTTCATTTATCGCTTGTATAATTTATATCTCGTTCCCACTCACATGCTGCTGTCTCTGAGATAAGATGGGCCTTCAGCTCAGTTTCCGTCTATCTGGGCAGCTCTGAGAGGACACTGCAGACGAGCTGGGCAGTGTGAATGTCAGCTGTGCTGAGGGAATATTTTATCCCAAACAACGACCTTTGACCCTGACCCCTGACTCAACAAGCAGGTGGAAGTAAAAACTCAGTGAAATCTAAAACCGAACACAGAGTAGAAGTGAAACCAAGTTCAAATGACCGATAACCCTGCAAACACCACCACACCTCCAACCTTCTATGTGGATGCTGCAGCATCACACCATCAGCTCTCTGTGTTGCCTCCACAGGGCAGCAGTGAGCCGCAGGCGGCATCTGAAGAACCAGGATGTGATCCCAGGATTCGTTGTTGCTCCTGTGATGTCATCTGGGCTCCATCTCAGGCTTTGCCTCCTGACCAAGTTGGAGACCCAAGTGAACGAGTAGACTTGTAGCTGCCAGCATCTCAGTGACACCCAGACCTCAGACAGAGGACGGAGAGGATGCTGCAGAAAACTCCGTGGATCTTCTGCTCCTGTTCCAGTGCTAAAGCGGGTTTCCTGATGTCATCATCATCACATCTACAGTTTAGGAGAAGACTGCAGCGAGTCTGGCAGGCCTCAGTCACGAACTATTGCAGGCCCGTGATGAGGTCATCAGGATGATGTAATCATTCGATCAGTATGAAGGAGTCAGAGCGGGGGTTCCTCTGACGGGCGGAGCTCAGCAGCTCCTTCGGTCGCCTCGCCGTCCCGTCGTTTTTCGGCCCGGTTCGATCGGCGGTGAGGCCGGTGGTGTGAGAGCGGAGCAGGCCTCTGCCTCTGTACCTTCATACGATGAGCCGGGACTCACGGCGAGGTCATTCATTAAACATGACCGTCTAAAAATAAAGGCCTCCTCCTTCCTCCTGCTCGCTTTAATCTGGGCCACAGCTTCGAGGGGTTTGCATCAGCACATGAGAGGCGACACCAGAGACAAAGACAGACAAAGAGGGAGGAGGAGGAGGAAGGCGTTTCATCTTCACAGGCACCAGCGCATCGATTTGTACTTCAATGGGGCGCAGCTCGACCTCTGACCTTACTGTTTGTAAATCAAAGGCTGATGTGCATACGGCACATTTATGTTACCACATGAAAGAAAACGAGGTTTTATCCTGATGCAGAAACGAGCAAACTCCATGTTCATGTCTGATCAGCTGATTCGGTTTTACCTGTGGACAGACGCAGGTGAGACGTTTGCTGCAAACAGCTGCTGATGGTTCAGGAGGACTGAACAAAACTCTCAGAGAAGGAAAATGGTTGTGTATTATTGTGTATTATTGTGTGTTATTGTTAAGGCTTAATAAAAATATGATTGCATGATAACTGGAAGCTTTTACTCAGACAGCGCACACTTCCACCTGCTCCTCGCTTTTCCACGACTATGCCGGAACGCCATCATGACTGTCGGGATGCTGCAACAAGTTCAAACACAACAGTGTGCGTTTGTGTTTGGTGCAGCACCCCCTAGAGGCCAAAATGCACTCTGAGTCCAGTTTCGGTTTGGGGCTGCATGCTGACATCACTTCCTATTTGTAGTACAAGATGGACCACTGGCAGTGGTGCAGTGGGTAGGTGCTCACCTCGCAACCGGAGGGTCCGAGGGTTCGAGTCCCCATCTGAGCCTGCTTGCTGCTGAGGACCTTCAGAGGTCAGAGGTCACTAGAATAACAGTAAATAATGTCATTAAATTTTTTTATGCTTATTAAACTGCAGCACTAGAATGACTATGCAGTGATGTGATATAATAGACACTTTCTGTTATTGTTCCTCTGATGTGATCAGCCCACAGAGCTGAAGGTCCCACAGAGCTGAAGGTCCCACAGAGCTGATGGTCCCACAGAGCTGAAGGTCCCACAGAGCTGAAGGTCCTGCACACATAAACTGTGTGATCCAGTGAGCATGTGCAGGTGTGTAGTTCCTGCCCGTCGGTGTTTCATTGCAGCAAACACATCATGCAAACATACGTGACTGCCCAGTTTTCCGTTTTATGAAGGAGCAGCATCATTGTGGTGTTACAGTCATGTTTCTTCATCCAGAAGCTTCCTCAGAGTCCTGCTCAGGAAGTTGCTGGATGTATCTGAGCTTTTCAGGTGAAGCTGCTGCAGATAGGAACTTTAAATCTTGAGCTTTGGAGCACCACCCTCTGCTGCTGAGCTCTCTGCTCGGACATTTTAATAGGTATAATGTGACTGTGGCTCAGCTGCTGACAGCTCTCTGCTCACGCTGGTTATCGTTATCAGCTGACTCCCTCACTCTGCCTTCTCTCCTTTAGTTTCTTGGTTAAAAGCATCAGCAGGCAGCTGCACAGAATCAGCTGTGACAGTCAGTGTGAGAGCATCAGGGCCTCCAACACTTTGTGGACTCAAACCTACACCAGGAGGTTTATTTATGACAAAAGCTTCTCATCCCAGGCCTGCAGGGCCCTCTGCTGTCTCTGATGCCCTGAGTGACGCTCACTGGTTTGTAGGCTGCTGCCATGTTGCTCTCTGCACACAGTTGCTTAAATTGCTCTTCTGTACGTGAGTTTAGTTTGACATCATTCTGCTGAGCACTAATTAGCAGGTACCTGTGTCCATCCATCCATGCTTTCACCTCCATCCCCTCTCACCTCTTCCGCTTTGCTTTCCCTAACTTTCACCTCCTCTTCCTTCCTCTCTCCTCTTCCTTTCTCTCACTTTTGTTCCTCACAAAAGTTTATTCTCCCCTCCCTCCCTCCTCCCTGACCCTCCTCTTCCTCCTCCTTGGCCCCGTAGGTGAGCTGTATGATTGGGCGGCAGGTTGGAGGGGTAGGCTGTTGGAAATCACATGGTTTGCATTTCCAGATCCCTGAGTCGCCATTTTGGAGGAAAGTTTGGGAATTTGCAGACCTGGGGAGGTGCTGGAGAGGGAGAGGAGGAGGAGAAGAAAAGAGAAGGAAAAACCGAGGAAGGAGGAGTGGAAAGGGAGGAGGGATTTCACTGAAGTTTGACACGAATGCACGGCCAGGCTGGGACAGCAGCGCCGCAGACCCGTGTGGGATAAGTGGGTCTAGGTGTGCCTGCAGTCTGCGCTTTGAAGTTTTTATTCCCGGGAAAAGCAGCGGAGCTCCAGCGGGTCATTTTCCTCCACCCGGCAGGAGCAGCCGCAGCAGCAGCGGGCAGGCTCATGCGTGCCTGCACCGCCTGGCGCTGCGCCTGCACGGAAACGGCTGTTTTTCAGAGTTTGGCACGCAGCAGGTCCCGCTCGGTCACTGCGAGAGCTGCACTTTTTCGGAGCCAGCTCCGCAGCGGTCAGCCTGCGCGGGGCACGCCGGCGCGGAGAGCCTCTCTGGCGAGGAACTACATCTCGGAGAGCCGTAGCTCAGCGGAGCTTTCTTGCGGCTCGCTTTGAGGGATTTTCCCTGTAAGCGGGACTGGTGCGTGTGCGCTCCCCGGAGGCTCGGTGTTGTTGTGCCACTTTGCCCCCCTGACGCTCGGCTCGGAGCGTTTTCTGGCTCGGGGGGAACTTGGTGTCGTCGTGGAGGGATTGTCTTCAGCCCCGACTTGGAGCGGTGACAGCGGCGGGTTGAACCGGCGGAACAGCGAACAAACGGCCGTCCTGTGTGAGGACTGCATGCGGCTGAGGCGGATCTAGCCGTGCCGAGCCGAGCCAAACCCCACCATGCCAGTGAGGAAGAAAGGTAAGCCGCTTTCACTCACACATTAACTAGCAGGCTAGCAGGCTAACCGCTCCAACTCCGGCTGCTCCGCGCTCAAAGAAACGCAGTCGGAACAAACCCGGGACACTCAGTGGGTCAGACGCGAGCCGAGCCAAACACGGCCCACACGGCTCGGTTTGGCCCTGCCGAGCCGAGCCAGGTGAAGTCCGTTAAAGTAGGAGCTAGCCGGTTAGCCACCGCTGCTAACCAAGTTGTAAATGGGGCACCTTGTCTGCGGAACTAAAAATAAACTCTAATATTAATAAAATATTCACCTCGCCCTCAGCAGCCAGCGCTCGATGCGTGAATTAAATCAACTGTAAAAATTTATAAAAATATTCTTATTTAGTTCACACGTTACTAACCGTGTGTGACTGAACTGATATCCCAGGAAAAATAAGGACCGTCTCCAAGGCGAGTTAAGACACCAAATTATATGGTAAGAAAAACAATCAGATGTTCAGCGCTCAGGGCTCGTTTCATGAATCAGAGTAAGTGTAAAAATTTAGAAAAATATTCTGTTAGTTTACACATTAATAAACACGTACACTTCCACTTTAATCCCAGAACAAATAAAGATTGTGTGAAAAGTGTGGAAAATGGTGAATTAAAAGCTTCTAATTATCCAGAGTAATTATATTGGAATCCGTGAGTATCGGTGCGGTGTTTTCAGAGGGAGTGTGTGCCTCTAATCTGCTGCCTGCTTTTATAAGCAGCTCAGTCCATCAGCACAGAAACATTTTAAAGATCATTTGGTCAAAAACTGCAGCAGAGCCAAAGGTTACCATCAGGATGAGAAACTGCTCACAACATACAGAGCACACACACACACACACACACACACACAGCCCAGTCTGAGCCCAACCAGTAAAACCAGTGCTGGTTGTTTCCTTCATTCAGGTGTTAAAATGTTCACCTGAGCCCTCACTAAAGACATTGGTCTCATTTAATGAACTCTTTATTAATGAAAACAGAGATCATAGGAAAAAAATACCAGTTTATCCACGTAGTAGTTATTCACGTTATTTCATGTACAGTAGATTATTGCCTTTGCTCAGTACAGAGCAATGAAATGCTGTTAGCATCTACCAGAAGTGCAAATAGTAGCATTGTGCAAAGTTGTAGGAGTGCAAATATGAAAACTGTGCAGTTAGAGTGTAAAAAGTATTGTGAATTATTAAAGTGTGCAGATTGCACCTTTTCATAAGTGAACATCAGCATTTCAGCAGTCGTTGAGACCCATAACTGATAAATCCAAACACGGCTGAGACACGAGCAGCTGCCTTTATCCAACAGTTGGAGCCATCGGCGACTGCACTGCAGTTTCACAGCGGGCCGACTCGGACGCTTTGGCGAGCCCGATCTGGTCCCTGACCCACACGTTTGACAACCCTGTAAATGAAGAGGAGAGCCATCAGCTGATCCGTGACTAGAAGACTCCTCTGAGGGTTTCAGCTTGTTCCCACAGTGACGGTGGATTAGCTCCAGATCATTGCATGACTGCATTATGTGGTTTAAATATCATTGAAGTAAAAACCCAAATTATTTTCACCATCCTGGTGCTGCAGTCAGGGTTTATTGGGCTGGTTGTTGTTGTTATTATTATTATTATAAAACTTGGCCTAAACATACTGTTTGAGTGTATCTCTGTGCTGCAGGTTTATGTTTCAGTGGCGATCATATTTTTTCTATTGATTTGTGTATCAGGCTGCAGGCTGGGGTCAGCTGAGGGGTTATAGGTCATCATAATCTCTGAGGAAGTTTCTGACTTGCGGCCTCCTGAAAGTTTCGTGTTTGTAATTTTGTGCCTTTAAAGGCCGTGCTCTAAATGAACGGGATCTTCATCACGCTGCCTCGGCTTGATGACCTCTGTCTGAACTCGAAGCCTTACACTGACCCTGTCACACCCTCTCCCACTGCTCTCAGACTCGTGAGCTCGGTTTAGATGATTTTTGGTGTCTTTCTTCTGTGCGAGGCAGCTGCATCATCTGAAGTCTGAAACTTGCTGAAGCTGACCTTTGACCCAGCATCTGAAGCCTGAGGGTTTGTTTGAGGCAGTTTGAAGTATGGATGCTCTCAGGCTCGTTACCTACACGCAGACTTTTCTGATCGAGACGGCGTTCAGCGACCTCAGAAAGTGTTGCGGCAGTTTTGTGGGGCCGGATGTTCAGCGACAGGGTCAGAGGTCAGGTTCCTCTCCCACACTAAACTTGAAAACACAGTGAAAAATCCCAAACACACGCCTGCTGCTGACCGCCAGCTCAACTGATAATTAACACTGATGAAGGAGGCTTAATGCTCCGCCTCCTCAGGCTTTATATGCAGGTGAGCCTCAGCCAATCAGCACAGGGATGAATCAGAGCGAGCAGGTTAATGATGATGATGAAGGTGTGAGCGTGATTTTCGCCACATCCATGGCTGAAGGTTATTATCGTCCTCGTTTATTCTCAGTTTTGGTCAAACTGCGGCGCCGAAGCTGACCTGATGCTCCCACTGCTCACCTTTAAATCTGAGCGATCAGCCCTGAACTTCCTCCTCTTCCAGCTGCTCAGCTCTGAGGAGACGTTCTTCTAACTGTTCTGCATGTTTGGACATCTGATGTTCACCTGATGTTTTGTTGTTGTTTTACTGATCGATGACGCAGTGATGATAACGCTGATCTGAAGCCTGCATTAAAGCCACGTTCTGAATAAAACCTTTGACCCCTTCTTTCTTCTTACCGTCTCAGCTTTAGTCTGAATGTGACTGTCCTTAATGCTGCCTGTGAGCTGGGCCTGATACTCTGACCTTTATGCTTCCCCTCTGGGGACGGGCCTCTTTAACTCGGTTATCGTCCTTTAAACCCGCCCACCGTCTGAAACGCGTATCTGGATGTTTAAAGAATTATGTCTCTGCTGATTCGTGCGTGCTGCCGCTCAGCGTTTCAGCTCTCGGGATTATCTGAGCAGAAACGCGGTGGCGGCTCGGCGTGTCTGTGGGATTGAAGCGGCCCTCTGCTGCCGTCTCAGATCGACCTCTCACTGCTTTTCCTCCTGTTTTGCAGACGCGCAGCGAGCTCTGCTGCTGCTGGAGGAGTACCGCGCCAAGCTGAACCACGCCGAGGACCGGCAGCTCCGGCACTCCATCCAGAGGGTCATCGACATCTTCCAGAGCAACCTCTTCCAAGCTCTCATAGGTACGATCCACTAAACACCTCACACAGGGTTACCGCACATCCGGGAAACGAGCTGCTGCAGATCTGCGGTCCTGGAAATCCCTGGAAACGAGACTAGATGGTCCCAAAACCCTGATAAAGGTTCTTTGTGACAGAAACTGCTGAACCACAAGCTGATACATGAACAAAAGTGCAGTTTAAATGGAGTTCTGTGTCCTGGAGAGGGTCGGTGAGGTGGGGGAACAGGTGGAGGTGACACAGGTGTGTGTTAGTAAATGCATAGGAATCTGGTGCATGCATGCATGATAGTGTTTTTATTAAGTGGTCTGAATATAAAGAAAACCAGAGCAGGTCATGTTTCCCTGAGCAGCGCTTCAGCTGCAGCGATGAGCCTGCAGCAAAGGTTAAAGGGGGTGTTCCCCGTCAGCGGGGGGAGGAAAACTAACCAATCCCAGAGCAGCGTTTGGTCCTCAGCAGCACTGACTGCACGTGTGCAGTTCATTCATGTTCACGTCAGCTGCCCTGCAGGTCACTGAGCACAGCAGATTTTAGAACGTGGTTCTTTCTGAGGTCTCGATCAGTAATGTAGCACCTTAGAGCTCCTCTGGATCCCTAAGTACCACGTCTGCTCTCAGAGGGCTCTGATCTTGTTTTAAAGTCGCGCACACGCTGCTGCATTTCTACTGATGCTGAAAACAATGAGACCAACACCGTCTGAGGGTCAGTCTGATGGAGCTGATGGTGTTCAGGGCCACAGTTAGACCTCTGTGGGGCAAAGCACGAATTCAATCCTTTTATTGAAGGACAAATATCACATGATCATTGTCACTGAACCGATAATGTGCTTCCACCTCCATGCGACCTCTGACCTCGTCACGTTTGTGGGTCTGTAGGGTAGGAACGGGCTTCCTGGCTCGGGTTTGTTTCCTCTGTGAGACGTCGCGGTGGGGCGAGAGGTCGTAAAGTTTGTTGGGTGGTGAAAGGCGGGCTGATGTGACGGCCGAGGTCAGAGGTCAGGAGGAGTCTGAGGTTTCTGTTTCCTTTGTACTACGGCAGCTTCACTGAACTAGACTCAGAGGGTCACATCAGCTTGGAGGGTGTGAGTGCATCCTTACTGTAACATGTCGGTACCAAGACTGAGAGCTTGGAGACGTCCCTCCCTGAAGGTCCAGATTCACTCCTGGTTTGGTTCAGCTCGGGCTGAGGGGGCCAAAGGAGCCTTTGGCCCCAAACATCTAAGTAGAGAGAGGTCCATTTTACAACTGTTACTCCCTCCCAGATGACCCCGTGCTCACCTTTGACCTGACTGTGTTTGTGAAGCTTCAGTTTGCCAGTAGATGTGGAGAAGTAGCAGCTCTGCTCTGAGCCACAGTTGCTTCAGTATTGATGTTGGTGCTTCCCATAGCCAAGCAGCCTGGGTTCAAAGCTGGTTAATTAACAGTCATGTGACCAAATCCACATGATGTCAGAGGTTAAGGCTGATGCCTCACTGACTGCTGCAGCAGCATGAAGGCTGAAGAGGACACGTGTGGGTCTAACATGGCTCAGCAGGTCCAGCAGAGGTTGGTGTTTTTCACACAGACGTCCTGAATCGAGAGATTCGGTCGGTGCTGAAGGATCAGCCGAAGCTTGTTTCTGCATCCACCCAGTCCTTCACAGCCATGCAGCCTGACGCATCACAGTGAGATAAATCCCAGCGTAATGTGACTGACGGCTCGTAACGAGCCCTTAACGAGCTCCTGGTCTGTGGGTTAGGGTTAGGGTGACCCTTGATCCAGGTGCTTGTACCCACAGCGAACGAGCCTCCGGCTGCTGTGAATGTGGATGTGATTGGTCGGCTCATTGAGAAAACAAATGAAACGGTTATTTAACTGTTTAACTGTCTCTTCTCTGTAATTACGCTGAAGTCGCCCTGCAGGTTTGCAGACGTCGGCGTGTCTCTGATGTTTTGCCAGCGTCGTGTTTTTCCTGTCAAATCGCTGCCAGCTAACGGGACTCGGAGGGTAAACGGAGCCCGCGGGGTTAACGGACGCCGAGCGGCAGGAATGCAGTCGGATGAGTTTGAGTTTCCCAGGACCGGCTCAAACTCTTGAGGGTGCAGGGCCGCCTTTAAACCTTTCACTTCATAAACTTCGCTGAAGGAACCCTGTGGAGGATGAGCAGATTTCTAGAGTTCACCCTCATGCTGCAGCAGCAGTTTCTCTGGCAGGACCACCTCATTAGTCACGATGCATAGCATGCAGAAGATCCAGATGGTTCTGTTTTTTAACCACAGACGTTTCCAAATCTGTTTCCATAATCCTGTGAAAGCTATTTCAGGCTACGTGGGGCCCACTTCTTTAAACTAAATTAATAACTTCAGATTCAGCTGAATGAGTTCTAGTTTCTGTGTTTTTAATGGCAGGTTTCTCCAGGTTCCTCAAAGCAGATGATGGTCTGCTTTCAGTACCCTCCCATCATTCTGCAGATCTGAGGCGGCTAACTATCGGTTTTTAGATTGATTTGGGATCTAAAGCTCAGAGCTTTGGGACTTTAGATTATTGTGGACCTTCATGCAGCTGTAGTCGTGTTAGTCAGCAGACCTTCTGAGGACTTGTGGTGTAGCCAGGAGGTCTGGATGGTAACTCATGCAGGAGTCCCTGATTCAGCTGTTGCAGTGAAGTAAAAAGATAAATCGTAGCTGATGGGTTTAATTTTCCATCTCATCAAATGTAATCATCTTTGTTTATTTCTGCAGTAATGTTTTAACCTGTGCGTCCATGGGACGACTCACAGCTGGAGCCTCCAGTGGTCGTGAGAGGAACTGCAGTTTTTGTCTTGGATTCAGTGACGTTCTTGATGCTGCCGTTAGCCAACACCTATGTCCAGGCTTTGTTTACTTCATTCATATTGTAAATAAAAAGTTTCTCTGCCGGTAGCTAATTGTATCGCTGCTATCAAACTACAAAAATGGCTGAAGGGGTGGGGTGGAACGCTCTGCTCAATACTCATTCACATTTAAAGAGACTGCACCAAAACGAGCTGCTCAGAGACCGGTGACAGAAAAGGGGTCAAAGTGGGGTCTGTGGAGCTGCAATAACGAGGGATTCAGACCGAAGCGTTGCAGTTCTACTTTACATAGACCACAAGGGAATGAGGGGATTTTTTTTAAAACCTTTATTGTACCAGGTAAACTGTTTGAGACCCAGTTGACCTGGTGAAGAGGCCCCAATAGGATCATAGAATAATACTAATGAACCCCAAACATCGAGTAAACTGGTGGAAGCTCTGAAGCGTCTGCTGTGACCTGCAGGATGTGACCTGCAGGATGTGACCTGCTCTGTGCCGTGAGGGGAGTTCAGCGATGAACCTGTTAATCAGCGCTCAGCTGAAATCCTGCAGTGTGATTGGTGCAAACCTTCTGCTCAGCTTGAAGCGGGTGAGACGGCTCGCTCGGTTTGTTGTGCAGATATCCAGCTCTGCTCTCAGTCCTCATCACTAATAGATGAGTGCAGATCATCAGTGTGAGCTCGGTGGCCTGGATCCTCTCTGCCTGCATCCACCTCCTTCTGCTTGTTTGTAGCTTCATCAGAGTCTCATCAGACTGATGTCGTCTCCCACTGTTGCTGGTTTCTGATGGTTGTTGGTGGATGTCTCACAGCGAGAGGTGAAAAATAAAGCAGGAAGCTGAATTTGAATGCTTATTTTGGGCAGATGGGAGTCTTCCTGAAGGCTCTGGATGTTTTTGGGGCGTGCCCAGACTTTCCAGGTGGTGCCGGCGGGTGGAGGGTGTCAGGATCTCGTCTCTGCTGCGTGTGGATGATGAGGCCCTTTGTCGAGTGATCGCCTCCAACTGCACTGAGTCTGTTTGCAGTCACGTGTGAAGCAGCTGAATGAGTCAGCATCTCCACAGCATGTCTTTTGTCCTGTCTCTCTCCACTCAGCCCCAACCGGTCGCAGCAGATGACTGCCCCTCCCTGAGCCTGGTTCTGCTGGAGGTTTCTTCCTGTTAAAAGGGAGTTTTTCCTTCCCACCGTCACCAAGTGCTTGCTCATAGGGGGTCGTTTTGACTGTTGGGTTTTCTCTGTGTTATTGTAGGGTCTTTACCCACAATACAAAGCGCCTTGAGGCGACTGTTTGTTGTGATTTGGCGCTATATAAATAAAATTGAATTGAATTGAATTGAATTGAATTGAGGCCCCAGGTTTCAGCTGGAAAAGGGTGGAGGTTAGGGAGGAGTTGCTGCCTTGCTGGATGCTCTCTGATGTGCTGTGACGGAGAGCTGAAAGCAGAGCGGTTGATCTCTGACCCTGAAGAAAATAAAACCATTTTGGATGTAAGTGGCAGAAATCAGCTTCCTCCTTTTTTTTTTTTTTTAGACAGGCTGAGGAGCTCAGAGTGGAGCTGCTCCTCCTCCACCTATTAAGGTGGAATGACTGAGATGAGCACCTCGTGAACCTCCAGAGGTGGCTGGTTAGACTGATGTGCAGGTGTCTCTGCTTTAAAGACTGATGGATGAGTCTGTATCAGAGAAGTTTGTCTTCACCTGACTGGTTTCGTCCAATGAAAACGCTCTTGTCTTGTGGTTGGAGAAACTCCATCTCTCCTGCAGGATCATGTGGTGATCAGGGTCTGAAGACCAAGAGCATGATGAGCTCAAACGTGCACTCTGGCAGAGGTTAATGTGCCGGTCTGCATCTTTATTATTGAGCTGATGGAGGTCACACCACCTCTTAGACATGGATGCTGCTGGGTTTCCTTTTCAGGGTGGAGGTCATGCAAACACTTCTGGTTCTCATGTGGTCAGAAACACGGTCTGTTACCTGAAGAAGAAATGCATTACCTGTTGTTCATGCTTAAAATGTTCTCGAGTAAAGGAACCCTTATTTACATCCAGCTGATGCTGCGTTGGGGAACGCCAGCGTCTCTGCCCTCGATGACGGATTCAGATCGGTCAGATCGGACTCTTCTCTGTCTCTGCTCTTCATCAGATTACAGCAGCTGCAGCTTATTAATGCTAATTCTCAAAGTTTCATACGGAGTGGGCGGGGCCTGTGAGCTCGGCGCCGCACTGATCAAAGTTAATCTGTAAGTTTTAAGAAGCAGCGTTTTGTTTGGAAGCGTCTCCGAGCTGAGACGTCCTGGTAAACATGATCGGACCCGGCTGACTCATCTTTAATTAATTTTAAAGTCTCGTTAAAGGATGTTCAGGGAAACGAGGAGTCTGAGCAGTTCATACGAGGACAGAGAGGGTCAGGGTTCCAAAATCCAGATTTAATCATTTTAATAGTTTCTGAGTTTCTGCCGCTCAGACTGATCTGAATAATCGAGCGGGTCGCTGCAGGAACATCAAAGCTTCAAACGTTCCCACAGACGATCAGTTAACATAAAGCTGCCTTTTATATATTTATTTAGTGGGGTTTTTTTTGGGGGGGGGGGCTGTTTTCCTTTTAGGCCATGGGGGGTCGGCCCGAGCTGCTCCGTGGGCTGGTTCTGGGTCGTGATCTTCTGTGTTGTCGACCATCTTTCTTCTCTTCCTGGTAGATAAATGGCTCAAACAGCAGGTGGGCGGGGCGTCGGGGACATTTTTATTTAGAGGTCCGGATCTGTTCGTTTGCTGCTTTTAGAGCAGCTCTGCATGATTTCTGTTGTACTCATTTAGCTCCACTGTCTTCTCACTGGCTGCCCCTCAAGAGAACATAGGCGGGGCATCTGAGATGACCATATTAGGGATATCCCCTCTCTGTGACCTCACACAGATCCAGCGTGAGAGCACTGTGCAGCTTTTTGCTCATGCTTACATCATCATCAGAGGACAAATGTCTCAAACTGTTGGAGGCGAACCTTCTGCAGAGGCTGCAGCTTCCATCGAGCTCCCAGCAGTTCGTGTGTGTTTTAGATCACAGCAGCCCGAGCAGAACTATAACCCGGTATGATCGTATAATCCAGGGGTCAAAGGCTCGATCAGGAGCAGCAGTATTGGATTAAAAAGCACTGTGTGCTGTTTCTGAAGCTTGTTTTTTTACAGGGAATTTCCTCCAACGTTACTTAGAATTCAGACCATGAAAACACAAATAAATGGAGGAGAAGCTGAGGGTGGGGGAGGACGGAGGGAGCCTGGTGGGATGTTGGTGTAGGAGATGTTTTGCTAAGGGCAGCTTCATTAACCTGCACTGCAGCCCTGTGGCAGCTGCAGAGCTCTGAGGCCTGCAGCAGGCGGTGTGAAAGCCGAGCGCTGCAGAGCAAAGAGGTGCACTTCATTCATAACCACAAACTAATCTGATTATCTCACCGTTAGAGGCCAGAGTCGTAATTTTATGAGGTGCAGCCATCGTTTTTTTTGATTGGGAATCAGAGCGTGTCACATGATTTCAGACTTCCTGTGAAGGGTCGAAGCATCAGCTGAGGAAGCCTTCCTCACAGTCATGCATCAAGCTAACGTCCTGGATTTAACGTCTCCTCTTTTTCTGCTGCGGTTTAACGGCATCGATCGCAGACATGGCTCCACCTGCTGTTTGCCTTCAGCAGCCAATCAGCTGTCGTTCAGAGAGCAGGGCAGTAAAACGTCGCCGTCAGCTCTGTGCCGTCTTCGTTTGGAGTTTCTGAATCACGACTTTAATAATCAGACTTTCTTCTGCGAGTCCTGCCCCGGTCCTCGGTGTGTTTGTCACGCTCACCCTGACGTCCCAGCGTCCCTGATGATGAAAAATAGATTTCTGCCACAGTTTTCCAATCTGCCAGCCCCCCCTCACCATGCTCGGCGCAGCAGGCGAGCATGGTGTAATCCCTCTGCGGACACGGCGATTACCCCCGGTCCATAATCCCACCCCCCACCCCACCCCCACCATCACAGAGCGAGCCGCCAGCTTCAGTTTTTCTTCGTTGGTTCTGCTCAGACTGGCCTGATTTCCTCACAAACAGATGGCGTCCCATGAATCCATTTAATAACTCAGCACTGAGTTTTCAGCCTAAAAGATTTGATGTTATTGCAGTCGGGCTGAAGGTGGAGGTCAAAGGTCAATTAATAATTACTGTAATTAAACAGAAGTGCTCTTTGTTTGTGCTTTGGAGCTGCTCCACACATTATAATGAGATTCAGTGCATTTCTGATCATTTATGCTGTACCTGTTGAGTTCTTCCAGTGCCAGGTGTGATGCCTTTGGGTTTGATTGTCAGCAGGATTAAAGTTTACGGGAAGTTTTGCATAAAACCGGTTCAAGAGCTGTCGTTTCAGCTTTAAAGGGGTCTCCATCGGTTCGCTCAGCGGGCGACAAACTTTCGTCTCTGTGGAAACGACTGCACGATCAGACCGACCGTGGGGAAACCGCACACCTGCAGACTGAAGCTGAACGGAAGTTTAATGCTGCACAGAGCTGAGGCGTGAGACTGAGGAGCCCGACACAGGCCGTCAGACGTGTTTGAAGCCTGGAACCAGAACCAGAACCAGAACCGTGGGTTCTGCAGCTGTGAAGTGCAGTGTGTGTGCAGCAGCAGTTTCTGTGTGCATGCGATCACAGAGCTTTAATAAAACATGGCTGTGTGAGCGCGCGCACAGAGATTTATTGCTTTGCTTTCACAGCACGATGTGTGTTTCATTACAAACCTCACGGTCGTGTTGAGGTTGTGAAGCAGGTTGTTGTAGCCGTGCTGTCACTCCTGTGGATCAGGAAATCATTATTTTATGTTTTAATATGTGGGCTACACGAACCAACGTGAACATCAAACAGCTGCAAGAAGGAAAAACTGCCTCTGGTGTCCCCACAGAGCTGCTGCAGATGTGAAGGCTGAACTTTATTTTGAAAGTCACAGCTTTGACTTCCAGTACTAAACCGTGCCCAGTCCACTGAGCCTGGTTCTGCTGGAGGTTTCTTCCTGTTGAAAGGGAGTTTTTCCTTCCCACTGTCGCCAAGTGCTGCTCATAGGGGGTCGTTATCTGTGTAATTATTGTAGGGTCTTTGTTGTGATTTGGTGCTATATAAATAGAATTGAATTAAGTATTTTTAAGTCTAAAAATGCAAAGATGTAGTTTTTGGTTCATGTTGCCAAAACCTCACCACAGCAGACATGAGTCAGGAAATCTAAAAAAACAAGTGTTTGAGTTTATTAGGAAAACGGGAGCATCCAGTGGGAATAAAAGGTTTTTAATTGTTTAATAAAGTCAAGCATGTGGGATAGAAACAGTCCAGGAGTCGTCCCCTGCAGTAGTTTCCTGCCTTTCTCTGTTCCTGTTTCTGTCTCTGTAACTCTGCAGTGGTTTCATGAAGACGTTTTAAAGCCGACTTCATGTGAAAGCTTCTTTGTCTTCTTGCATGTTCAGAAAGACTTCCCAGCGTTCCCGTTTCAGTTTGTCGGTGGGATTTAAAGATTAATCCGTGTTTGATCTGCTCTCCTGACCTCTGCAGGCTCTGGGTGTGGCGAGTTCATGCTGCATGTTTCACTGCGGGCTTTGTGGTCGTGCTTTCCACTGAGAGCTGCTGGCGCCTGCAGACTGAATAGGTGTGGTCTTTTTTTAGAGCCAACAACAGACGCTCCTGTGTCCGACTCTAACAGGTTAATGTGATCACGGTTGCCACTCTCCGTCTGCCGGATTTAATTAAATCTGAAGTCCTCTCAGAAAACTCCAAGTTCCTTGGCACCATTATGGAAATCACGTCAGGCCCTTATTCAGCCAGAGGCATCGCTCCCTGGTGGCCATTAGAAAGAATGCAGGTTTAAGGCGCTTCCACATGAGCCTCATTTTTCGGGCCTGGAACATGCATCTGTCTTTAATGCAGTTCATGGGTAAAAAAAATTAATTTTAGGACAATAAAATGTTCTTTTAAAATATAATTAATGACTGAAGAATCAATAACCATCACTGGTATATGAGCTGCATGTTGGGCCTGAGAGTCTGTCCTGAAGCAGGAGCTAAAATTACCCCAAAAACCAGATTTCTGAGGATTTTGATGATTTCCAGTTCCTGCAGATACAATCTGAGTCTTTATTAGGGCTGCAACTATTGATTATTTTAGTAATCGAGTATTCTATCAATTATTCCATCAATAAGCCGAGTAACTGGATAAGAAATACTTTTTTGTATTAGTTCATCTGCATATTTTAACTTCTGCGCTGCAGTTTTTCCCTGTGTGAAACAAACAGGGTGGATGGAGCAGCTGTTCTCTGTTCTTCACTTACTGATAACGACTCCGCCTCTCGGTGCTCGTAAGACTGCAGGTAGATCAGCTGACTGCTGCTGCTGTGTCATCAGTGTTTATGTTGAAAACCTGGGGGCTGCGTGAGCGTAATCTTGTAATGTTTTGTATTCACAAGCATTCTCCTAAATACTATAATTAGTCACCAATCAGGGATTAAAGCATAAAAAGTGTTTTTGACCGGGTGGGGAGGGGGGGGGGTGCAGTACAGAACAGTTGTTAGTGCTAATGCTCACTAGAATCAAGAAGAATTTATTCTCATTGTACATCAAGACATAGCAAACTGCGATCATAGCGGTTCCTTCTGGGAGCTGAAGTAGAGAAAAAATATCAGCTGAGATTCTCAGCACAGCGAGCACAAACACACAAACACGCAGAGAGCGGTGGAGGCGTGGGAAACATGTCAGCCATGATCCCCTCAGTGTCAAAGGGAATCCGTCACCGCGAAGGAGAGCTTTTTAGAACCTGAGGGTTCTTTTGTAACTCCTGATACACACTCCAGTCCAGTAGGTGGCGGTAATGCAGCTCTCAGCTGGTTTGCTCACCGCCATTAAACACACAAGAAGAAGGCAATGATGGAGAACAACAATGCTGCTATCCTGAAACGAGACACCTGAGCGCTAGTTGTGTGCATTATTGCAAGATTTGGTATCAATCCAATACCAAGTACATACAGGGCCAGTATCATCGATACTGACACCGATACTTTTTATTAATTATGAAGAATTTTCATGAACTTTTAAGTGTTTTTTGTTTTTTTTGTTGTTTATGTTTAAGCCCAGAATAGAATCAAAATGCTGCATATGAACATTTTAATGTGTAAGGTTTAAAGTGCATGTTCGAACAGCATTCAGTACATGAGGCATGCTAACCGCTCGGTTTATTTATCAGAGATCATGAACACCAGGGTTCAGTTTGTTGCTCAGGAACAAAAAGCACAGGATCGACGCACAAACATTGAGCGTGCTCCTCGATTATTCCTGCCTGCCAAAGTTGTCCTGTGCTTTCTGACCGCTCCGATGGGCAACTAAACCGTGGAATGTTTCCTTCACTCTCATTGGCCGTTTGTTTCCATCAGCTTGCTGCCAAATGAATGCAGGACGATGGTTTTCCCACTCTGACGCTGGCTAACGCAGGTAGTTTGGTTGGACGTTAGCTGGAGCTGCAGAATAATTAGCAGCAGCATGAATGTTTGGAAAGAGTTAAGGCATGTTGCAGTTATTGTGAGTCAGTATCTAACTGGTTATAATATTCAGACTGAGCTTCAGTTATTTTCTGTTTGGGTTTGTCTGATATGACAATCATCATGTTTACATTTATGATTAATGCATGTTACTCATTAGCCTTCTTCTAGCTCCGCCCTCTATACAGGAGGTGTGGCTTTAAAGAATCCTGAAGAGATGCTAACAGTGAAAATGGTTCAGAAACATCACTTCCAGGGAAAAATGGTTTTTGAGACAGGCTGAAACCTTTGAAAGCATTTCTGATTGTGTACCTGCAGCTCTGGTGCCCTGATCGAGGAGCAGGGAGGGCAGCTGAGTGCTGAGGCCTGAGCATGCTGGATGGTACAGACTGTAGGGGGCGCTAACTGGAAGAACAAAAGTATGGTTGGCGTGCAGCATCATTTCTGGCTGTTATTCCTCATCGTTTCGTACAGTATAGTTTAATCCGTCTCCTCATGGTGACCTCCACCTCCCAGTTGTGTGCCTGTTGTTGATTTATTGTAAAGCTATACTTTGTGTAGCATCCAGTCTGTGCAGGAGGAAGCTGCAACAACGTGCTGCACACGTGCTTCAGCCCCCCCGGATGCTTTTTCTCTTTTGCATGATTGTCAGCTCAGTCTGACTGAAGTAAGCTGTGTGTGAGGAGGTGCACACACAGGGAGACTGAGAGCACCTCCTTATGTGCGCTGTGATCTTCATTTCACTCATCAATAACTCTGTGTTGATTTGTGACCTTTTATTATGAAGTGTTTCAGTCTGGGTGTCACACACTGGCAGGCTGGTTGACACTCCTGAGGTGAAATCTTAGATCCTGTGACGTAGCCGACGCAGGTGGGTGACGGCATTAGCGACGTGTGCGCTGCATCGTGTGTTAATGACCTCGTGGCCCCTCGTTTCCCATAGTTCCAACTGCTCCCTCCAGGAATTCCCAGGCCTCTGAGAGCCTTTGTGTCGAGGGGATGGTTATCATTCTCTCTGCGATCTAAAGCTGCAGAGACAAACCAGCTGCAGATGCACAGGAGGAGTCGACAGGCCGAAGGAATCCCAGCAGCTGCAGCCGTGCAGGTCCGCTCCATCGTCTCGTTACGCCGCAGGTTTGTACGAGGATGGATGTTAACGGTGAACCTGCAGCTTTTTAGGTGGAAGCTAAATCCCACGTCAGAGGGAGGAACATCGCTTATTAAAGTAACTGCTGCTCGGCATCAGCAGGTATATGAAGATCACGTATCTGCACTGTGTCACAGCAGGAAACCATCCATCCCTCCATCACATCTTTACTGAAAGCCACCCAGCGGGTGGTGCTGCTGGTAAAGCGGTCGGGGTGGGTGGGGGTGGTGCTGCTGAGACTTCAGTTTGGAGCTGCGGCACTGCAGGTAAACGCAGTTGAAACAAAGCTTGTATTTTTAGTTGTGTGCTGATATCTGAGGCTATTTTCAGTCATCAAAGAACAGGAGCTGCAGCGGAAGCCCCGCCTCTCTGCTTTCACCGCTCCGGTTCATTGTGTGGTCGGTCATGTGACCGAGCGGCCCAGAAACACACCTGCTGATGAAGGTTCAGCTCCACGTGGCACTGCTGCGCTCTGAGCCGTGGGAGAGGCTTTTATTGTGACAGAGTGCTGAGAAAGGAGCAGAGTGTACTGTCACCAAACACCGTCATCACCGGCTGCAGAGACAAAGGCCCGAGAGCCTCCGTGTTCACGATGCTGTAATTAAGCCAGTTTATTAGAGGAAATGTGGGCTGGAGGACGCAGAGGGGGGGCGTGGGTGTTTGGGGTGGATCGGGATGCGGCCGTCACCGTGGCGGATAAAGGCGAGTGTTTGAAGGTGCTCTGTGGCGGGTTGAGGCCTCCGCAGGCACGGGTGGAGCTCTGAAAGGTGCTGGCAGAGGTGGAGTTTGGTTGGTTTGGATTGTGGGTGTGAAAGGAGCAGACTTTAGGATGGAGCTGCTTTGTGGTATTTATAACACTCAGATGTGCCAGAACTCCAAAATAGAGGCTGGAAAGCCACCGAGGAGCCCGGAGGATGTTTGGAATTCCTCATTTGTCACGACTGTGCTTTCCCAGATCAATCCATGCGCTGGATCGGTTTTTCCTTATTCCCGAGCTCACGTTGAAATGTGTGCGTAAAGGGTTAAAGGGTAGCTCGATGCCGCTGCAGGCTGGTGGTGGGGAGAGAGCCAGAGACTTAAAGGCCAGCGGTCACTGCGAGGAGCTGTTGAAGTGGTGATCCGACAGTTTATGGGGAAACATCTGTGCCGCCACGCCGGGCCAAAGAAAGCTCGCTTATTTTAGATCCACGCTCGCTCAGAGCTTAAAAACAGCTCGTTGGATGAGGCCGCCGGGCCGAAGGCTTTTTATAACGACGGCCTCACAGAAACAGGCCGAGTGTGCAGTGGTGATCCGAACCGCCGTCAGTCAGGCAGGACGAAGCAGGAAACGCTGGTCCAGGCTGCAGCAGTTTCTGATCAGCCTGTGGGAGGAGCCACAGGTTCATTATTACAGCGACGTGTTCCAGCTCATCGGGAACGTCGTTCAAGGACTAAATATCAGGTTCATCCAGCAAACGTTCCCAACAGCAGCATGGCAGGGCTGGGTACGAGAGCGGCTCATGGAGCGCGTCCAATAAAGATTAGTTCGTCAATAGTTTCGATGTTTCACTTCAGTCGTCACCCCGAGGCAGCGCTTCAGACTCATCTGTGACAGAGCTGCAACAGTTCATCATTTAATGGGCACTAAATCGTCCTTACTGATGATCAGAGCTCAAGAACATCCAACGACCTGCAGAACTGAAGCGACATCACTGCTGAAGAAAAAAACAAACACTTTCTTCAGGTTTCACCTTCATTTTCACTTTTTCCTCATATTTGCAGCTTTAATTTTGAAATTTTGGAGTTATTTCCTCTGAATATCACCTGTTCCCTCCTGCTGCTGCTGCTGTTCCCTTCAGTGGTCCCTAACACACCTCTGTACAGTTATGATGTCATAATCATAAAGCAGAAACAGAGCAGTGGGTCTGTGCTGTGTACCTGCAGCTTCCACGCATGCTGCAGTTATTGAATGATAACATTTCCACAGCTCCGTGATCCAGGTGTTGTTCCCACTGCTTTGTATATGAATGACAAATGCTTGTTTCCTCGTGCAGTTTGTGTGCAGCTTTGAAGCAGGACGCTCTTCCTGTCCTGCGTCTCGGACGCAGGCCGATGCTGCTCCTCTGTGGCTGCTTTAGTCTGTGAGGGCAGAATCGATCTCCTCCTTTATGTTTGGTCTCCTCTTCATGTCTCTGCATACCTTTACAGGAACGTTGTGCTGGATTGAAACTGGATTCTTACCAGTAAATGAAGCAGGAGCAGCATTTTACCTGCAGAGGAATACCTGTCAGGTACCTGTGAGCGCCTCACGCTGTAGGGATGCAGAACATTTATTTAGTGTAAAAATGTCTCCGGCTGTTTCCCGTGCGTCACATCCAGACTCGAGGTCGAGCGCCCGGTCTGTCGACCTCACGCGACCCAATGAGTCGGTCGGTGTTTGTCCTCCACTTGGGCCTCCCTCTGACCCCCCCCCTCCCCCAGCTCTGAGCTCAGCGACTTTTTGTTTTTTAAGTGAAGAGAATAAAATAATTTGTCATCTGATCATGCTCTAAAGTTTCTAAAGTCTCCCAACAGGGAAAGAACAGAGCCGTGAGTTTTCCTGATAACTGAGCGTCATGTTTATTAAATAAAGTACATTTGTACTCAGATTACATGTTAGAAACAACATGACTAAATAAACTAAACTGACTGGAACTTCAAAATAAAAGCGAGTCATTGAGCTTTGTTTCTAAATGAAATGGGACGCTGGCTCATTTGATGGTTTCCTCTGATGTGTTTGTCTCTGTGTCCTCTCAGATATCCAGGAGTTTTACGAAGTGACCTTATTGGACAGTCAGAGATGGGCGGAGTCTTCCAAGGGGGCGGACCCCATGGCACCCGTCAACCTGTGGGACTTCTCCAGCCTTCAAAGCACAACGGTGACCTCGGACACTCTGCCCAGCCTTAGCACCAGCATCGAGGTAAGGAGCGAGCGGGCGCTCGACCCGCTGGGACAGGAAGTGTCGCCGAGCGCGCGGCTTCTTTTTCCTGCTTTCCCGCTGCTCTGTAACAGAGGCGCAGTGGCTGCTGGTAAAAATAGAAAACAGTAAAAATAGATGAAAGCTTTCAGAGCTCGCAGGATGAGGAGCGAAGCTGCTTCTTGATTTCAATGGACAAACTGACGCCATCTGCTCCCCGTTCCCGTTCCTCCCGCCGTAAACGAGGAAAAGGCGGTTTCAGCCGGCTCCTCGGCAGGCACGGAGGTACCAGACAGTCGGAGCACCTTTGCTTCGATGGGCTGTGGTTTAAAGATCGAACCAATGAGGCGATCAGGTTCCTTATACAGGATCCGAACTGTCAAAATAAGAGTTCAGGCCAGTTGGACGGGTTTATTAAAGGACAGAATTTACTCTCATTGATGTTTTCAGTGCAGAGAAAGAAGAAGAGCCCTATTTTGAACCTAAATAAAGGGACAGTTCAACCAAATTACACTTTTTCTTTTGCTCTATGTGGAAAATCTGGAGAAGTTCCTGTTAGCGGAGTTAAATTTACTGAAGCTGAAATACATGTTTATGCATCTGAAAAAAACATACTGTATACTGTAGCCATTACTGTAGACTGAACATTTTTGATTACTCAGCTCCTTCAGGCCCATTATGAGCCAAAGACCCCAAGTCAGAGTGTGGATGCCATCTGTGGTCCCTCTGCTATTATTTTGAAACTTCAGCCAGGGAGCCCTGGGTCTTCCTGTCCCTCTCCGGCTCCAGCAGCTGTGATTATTTCCCGGCACTGACAGATTTAAAATGATGTCAGTTTGTGAGTGTGCAGAGAGCCGTCCTTCCTCCTTTCATCGTGCTTTTCTTAATTAGTGTTAAACACGGCTGTAACCATGGTGATGTCACCCTTTGGTTTGGGCCCCACCCTCTCATAGCCTCAGTGTCAGCCTTTGTGTTGGCACTTTGGAGCCAGATGTGCCCATATATGGACAACGTAGCCCAGTGCTAAGTTACCAGGTAGATAGCGGCTAGCAAGCTTGGTTAGCACACAAACACAGAAAGCTGCTAATTAGCGCTAACTAGCATCCAAATAAATCCCAGTTTCACTCAGCCAACTGGAGCTCTGCCTTCTTGGATGGTCTGTTACTCCAATGAAGCCACAGCAGCCATATTATTGGTCAGATAACTGCATTAAAATGCTCCAAAAGCACAAACACGGTCCCGAGGTCCAGTTCAGGTTAGCTAAGGTGAAGCCTAGCAGACAGCTAGCAGCTAAAGCCGCCTGTGTCTCCATCCACCTGTCAGTCACAGAGGCCACGCCCCTAATAATGCAGACTTTAACCAGGTGAGTTATAGAAACAGCCTCCCCCCGTACAGCTGTTATGAAGGGGGAGTCGGCTCCAGAGACCAAAGCAGCTTCTGTATCGGGCTGTAAACATGGAGAGGTTTATCATGGGAGTCTATAGGGACCGACTCACCACTGGAGCCTCCAGTGGACAGCAGAGGAACTTCAGCTTTGTATTGCTCATAAGTGCTGGTCTCATTTTCAGTTTTAAAGGAACTTTCTGCAGAATTTAACTACAACCTTCACCACCAGGGGGCAGCACCTTCCAAGTGTGCTGTTGTTCGTAACTTTTGCTACTTGTCTTTAACCCTTCTCATGTTTCCTCACTTTTCCCAGACTACCATTTTAAATAATAATGAGTTCTTAGTGGTCCTGGTTCAGTGTTTGATGGGTTAACAGCTGCGAGGGTGACCCGCAGCCTGTGCAGGGCGGAGCCTCTGCAGCACGTCTGTGCTAAAAGACGACACGATGGCGTTGTGTGTCCTTCTGGGGAGAGAGTCTTCATCCTCAGCAGCCTGAGGAAGAACAAAGTCAGTGAGTGCAGTGATGAAGGCTGCCACAGAGAGGGGGTGATGATGGGGTGGGACGCTGTGAGCGCTCGGGTTCTCCTGAGGTGGAGATCATCAGAGGTCCTTCAGGCTGAGCTGCTGCCTCATCGCCCTGCTTCTCTTTCTGCTGCTTTTGGCCTGTGTGTGTGTCTGTGTGTGAGGGACTATCGCTGTGCTCATTGTTACTCTCAGGTGTGTTTTTGTGTTTCTCTGGCTTCCTGGTGACACGTTTGAGGTGCCTGATGGAGGAGCAGGTGGAGGTTTGGTCTGTTTCACAGATGCCATCATGCAGCTGTGTGTGCGTGCGTGCGTGTGTGTGTGTGCGTGTGCGCGCGCTCCACATGATGTTTATCTAAACTGTCGCTCAGCTGAGCTGCAGGTGTTTGATGAAGTCATTAAAAACACGTTTAGCCGACAGCGAGGGCGTTCACACAACAAAATCTTTACTCCTGTTTTCAACCCGTGATCATCAACAACAGGAAAACCAACGGTTACACAAATCCTCCCCAAACAGCGCTTTTTATTGTATTTAATTTATTTCTAATAAAAGCGCAGCTGTAGTTTGTCTGGTCTCTGAGCTGAGGGAATTCTGTCCTTTAAACCCAGTTTAAGGCCACTTTAACAGTTTTTATTAGGAACGCTGGTTTGGGGGTGTGTGTGACATCATTAATGTGCTCATCAGTTCATTGTTGAAGGTTTTCAGCTGCAAACATGAAGTCTGAGAATATTTTCTGTCAGACTTTCTTCTTTAAACTCAGTTTGTTACAAGCAGAAAGATTTTTCCTTTCAAAACAAGAGTTCACAGATGGTTCATTCACGCAGAGGTTTAACATTCAAACGCTGATATTAATGCAAATAGGAGCCAACGTAGCTGCTTGTATCCTCCTCCACCCGTTAGCTAACATAACTGAGAGCTTGTCTCCCACAGGTAAGCTAACAGAAACATACCTGTAACACTGACAGGTGTATCAGCGACCTGCTCCGCTCTGCGTTCAGCTTTACTTTGTTTCACGCCTTTGACAGTCTGTCTGCATTTTCTTTCATTTTCTCCACCCTCTGCTCCACCTGCGTTATGTTGTTCACGTTAGGTTCTTCTTCGTTGGTATTGTTATTGGCAGACAGTGGAGGCAATACTGCCCCCATATCTTCCTGTAGTGTACTGCAACTACATAATCACGCACGTGGTTTTAGGATATGACGCGTCTACATTAAAATTCGACGACGACTAATTTTTGTAGTCGACGTCGTCGATCATGTCGACCCTCGTTAGAAGCAGACAAACTGCCTTTGTGAAATTCCAGGATTAATAAACAACAAACAATAAACACCGTCAAATAAAATAAAGCAGCTCAGTAAAACATTGGAGGATAAAAGAGCCCAGGGGAACTGAAGAAGCTCAAATGAAACAAAGACGGGCTGTTTTTGAGTTCTTCTAGTCGAGACAATCAGTTATTGGTAGATTATTGGTTACAGTATACTGTGACTGTATCCAGGCTGCAGGTCTTTGGACACGTCTCCAAACGCTTCCTGTTTGATGCTGTGGTGAACACACACACACACACACACACACACACACACACACACCAGTAAACAGAAGCAGTCTGTGCCTCCTCTGTGCAGCACTGCTTTCATTTCACTCTAATCCCGTGTTTTCATAATAGTCGATGGGATTAGCCAGAAATTGGAATATAATCCACAAAACGTTATTTTGTGTCTTTGTATGAGATTGATGTTTTTGCTTTTTAAAGCTGAAGTTTGCAGAGGTTGCAGTGGCAACAGCTGGAGTCTGGGTGCAGCGCATCATTATTCCCGTGCTGTGCTATCAGGCAGTTGGAGGAGGGCCGGATGGAAACGTTTATCCACTCACGGGTGGAGGTCAAGTTTGCAGGGTTGTGAGTGTCTCTCTCTGCCTGATGCACACACAGGAAGTCACTGTGACGCACACTGTAAATGCCGCTCCAGTGAAGTGGAGGTGATGTTTCCCATCTGATGGAGCCGGGCTAACAGAGCGGAGCCCGGATGTCCTCGGTGGGGAAACTGGTGGACCTCCCGCTGTGTGCTCGTTCTCTTCCATCTGATCCAGCCATGAGCTTCCTGGGCTTCGCTTCCTGCTGATTCGTGCTGGTGTTTCATTGCAGCTGCAGTCAGGACCCAGTTTGGGTCGTGTGTGTGTGTAAAGGTTTGTTTTACCTGTTTGGAGTGCCAGGTGATTGGGTTACATCATCGGTGTGGTTTTCCAGCATGTGTTCATTTTGAGCAAAGACTCTAATGGGTGATGAGACGACTTCCTGTGTTAGCTGGTAACCCCCTGCAGACTGGTCACAGCAGTCGGGGGTGAACTCTGACACTTTGTCACGAGATGAAAATATTTAAACCTAAGTTGAAGAATAATTCAGTCAGATCAGAGCACAGGTTTATTCTCCCTGTGCAGGATGGGTGAAGATGAAGCTCTCGGTGCCCCCGCGGTCAGCAGCGGGCTGAGTGAGGAGCAGGGTTTGGGGTCGTTGACAGGTCAGCGGTAACACTGTAACAGGTCGGTGTGGCCGCCGTGCTCCATCTGGCACTGAAACAGGATGAGGATGTTCAGAGATGTTCAGATCCACTGTGAACCTGCTGTGTTGTTTGCATTGAATGCCTTTCTTCTTCTTTCCTCTTTTTCCCGGCTGTAACTGCTCGTGCTCCCCTGTAGGACTCCCCCCTCCTAAACGAAATCCTCCACACGTTGGCGCAGGCCAAACGCCCGCCCGGCCGTGACGGACAAGTAAGTACCGGACGCCTGCTGTTGGTGGGAGGGGGTTATGGTGTCGTCCACCTTCGCATGTCCCATCCAGTCCTCATGTGCTTTTTGGGTCATCAGAGGGATGGGGGTCAGGGGTCAGGTTCGCCCAGACGGCCTCAGAATGTCGCTTTGAGTCGTGATCTGAGTTTGATCCAAGTGAAACCAGAGTCTGAGAACCAGCTGATCACATGATCTCATAAATCTGTTTAACACTTATGAAGAAAACATGTTGTTGATGCCTCCTTGGATTTAAGTCACTGAGGTCAGAGGTCATTCTCCACCAAGGCTCATGGATCGTGGTCAGCATTAACGTGAGACGATCCAGAGTCAGACTGACTAGAGTTTGTATCAGTGCTGAGAAATGTGACCGGAGAAGCTTCAGTAAGAGCCTGATGACCTCCGAGTCAGCAGCCGCACTTCCTGTCTGCTTCCGACGGTGAGAACTGCAGAACCGAGGCGACACGCTGAGGCTGTCTGTGCGTCAGGGCTCGTGGTTTCATCGTGCTTCATTCATGTTGTCGGGTCTGAACGGTACACCTCCTGTCCTCGGAGCAGGTCCACAAAGACCAGATCAAACTGGACCGATGAGCTCAGGTGCAGCTTTTACTGGACTGCTTTTAAAGACCATTTTAATAAATCATGTTTTTCCTCGTGATGTTTTTATATAGTTTAGAGTTTATAAATTACACATTAAATTAGGTTTAAAAACATTCATTTTTATTGTTTTCCAGAAGCAGCTCTGAGTTTAAAACCAGCCTTAAACAGGCTTAAACCTAAACTAAACCTATACTAAACCCAGAGGAGGTCGGACACGTTTGTGTGTTTGGCTTCAGCACATACACAGCTTTAACTCAGCTGTTCATGGGGATCAGTCACACTTTAATGATCAGTTTAAAGGATCAGTCTGAACCACTGGACAAAAACACATTAATGCACATTTTAATTGGAAATGCAGAAACATTCAGGTCTGTGCAGGATTCTCAGAGATGAAAATGAGCAGAAACCAGGTTTAAATGCAGTTTGTTTGTTGGAGCTGCATGTGTGTAGATCTGATTTATTTCAGCTCGTTTCAGGTTCAAATGGACTCGACTGTGACCTTTAATCAGTCTGAGCCGCTAAACCTGAACCTGAACTCATGTCAGTGACATTAAACACGCCAGTGTTTTTAAAACGCTCTAATCTCAGTTTAGTTAAACTCCAGCTGTAGTTTAAATGAACCTGTTAGTGAGAGAACCCATTAAAAAACATGGTATGACCCTTTAACTGCAGCTTGAACCAGACAGAGCGTCCCCCTGACCCTGGATGTGTGGAGCTTTTATTGTGAAGGCGGACAGACTGGAGCTGTACTGGTGTTCAGGACCCGTGTGGTGGTGGTTCATGTGGATTTCAGTTGTGGTTTCTGTGCAGGCTGCAGCCCTCCTTAGGTTCCTGTGTGTCTCCATGCCGTGCTGCTCTGAAATGCCATCCTCATGTCTTTCAGTATTTTTACGTTTCTGAGCTGATTGTTGTTTGGCAGCGTGACCCCGAGGAGGTGTCAGAGGTCACTCGGGTGTCTCTGTTTGACAGCAAAGGGCAGATCTTCTGACTCCACACCGCAGTGACCCGTCTGTGCAGACCTCCCTGAGAAGCTTTGTCCATACACAAACACAAAGGGCTTAGAAAGAGTTACCGGGTGCTGCAGCGTCATGCTGTGGTCTGAGGCTCAGTGAGAGGAACACAAGTTCCAGTTCCCTTTTATTCCACTTGGTGTTACTGTGGGCTCGCTGTAGAGACGCCGGGATAATGGGGCAGGGATCAGCTGCAGAAATCCTCCTCTCAGATCTGTTGGGAGAACGCTCCGACTCCCTCACTGTGTAAGATGCCAGAAAGATGCGAGGTCAGTGAGGAGGAACAAGTTCTCTTAGAGGGGTGATCTATACGTCTGTGTCGAGGCTGCAGCGAGGCCGCGTATCAGGCCGACGCCACTGCACCCTTTATACCGCTAATCAAAGTTTAAATGAAAATAGAGGTGGGGGTGATCCGGTTAGTGTTAGACCCAGAGCAGCAGGTGTTTTTAAGACCCAAACATGAGCAAGAGGTGGAGCCAAAACAGAAGGATGCTCATTGGTTAACAACCTGTCAGTGGCAAATTGTTAGCCAATGAGCATCCTGTTCTTTATGCTCTATTTTTTTTAATTGTAATGCGACTGAAGAAATAAAGGTTTCATTTATTGACATGTGAAACCAGCGACTGAGACCATAAACTCATCAGGAGCTCAGATCAGCCGAGCTCTGGAGACTTCCTCAGGGTGAGAGGAGACACCCCCTGCTGGCCATGAAGAAGAATGCGCTTGCTTCACTCTGCAGACCTGGAAGTTCATCTTTTATTTACAGTCTGTGGTCTGAGCCCACAGAGTAATGGCGTCGCTGCAGGACGAGACCGAGACTCAGGCGCTGGAACCCTCACACCTGTGAACGAGTCCTCCAAGATCCACATCAACCAATGAAAACACTGTGACTGTTTACCTGTGAACAGGTGGTGTTTCAGGTGAAATTCAGTGCTGAATAAAAACTATATGTGAGCTTTACCTGAAACAGGTGCTGACTGTGCAGAGAAGGAAAGCAAAGCATCACAGAAACCATGTTCTCATATGTGAGGGTACCTCGGAGAGAGTCGCTGTGATCACCGATTTCATGATCTACAGAAGTCCCTCTGATCTCCACTCTGAGACACGGCACCGTTTATTGTGGCGAAGCAGGCGGTGGTCATGCTCGTCTTTTGGGTTAAACTGTTATTTTCATGTTATTATGAACCTAAATAAATTCACTGGAGCTTTTTAAAACCCACACTTGAGAGTATCCCGGGACACGGCAGCTCAGTGAGGCAGATCCTGGATCTGCTGTTTCCTGCGTTAGAAAACGGACAGAGGAGGAACCCAGCTGGACGCTGAGCCACATGTGGGCGGGGCTGGACTGGTAATCCCGGTGGGCCGACGGTCCTCACGGGCCGATGCTGTTGTTTTTTTTTTTTATTTTGTAAGAGACCCGCCCATAATTTAGAGGGGGCGGCCCATTGGCCCAGCTTCAATATAGACAGTGGCCTGAACCAATCAGGATATAGGACGAAAGCGGCCCCTCCCTTTCTCTGCATGGTCCGCTGTAGCTCCGCTAGTTTGAGCGTTAACGTCGCTGTAGATGCTCCGAAATGCTGCTGGAGCCTCCGCGTCCTCTGTAACAGCAGCAGGGATGGCGAGAGGAGCAGCCGGAGAGGCGGGCTTTGGAAACCGAGCACAGAGGGAGGGGGGGGGAAGTGTAGTACGTAGGCAGGTGGTAAGGTTGATTGATTAGTATCAATATTTATTGGTATTTGCATACTTCCTAAAACCTGGCAGCCACGGCACCTTAATCTGATCAAACAGCAAACGGTCAAGAAGTGTGTGGAGGAGCAGCAAGTGTCGTGTTAGGCTGCATCAGAGCATTTTAGAGATTTCAAAGGTGTGCTGACAGGCTGCACGGTAGTTTGAATCTGTAGCCTCTGTGCTGGTTACACAGGTTTTAAAGAGCACTCAAACAGGTGAAATAACAGGTTTTAAAACTGCTAAATGACACGTAAAAGCTCTGCGATTTAAGCGTCACTAAGGTAAATGTAAAACAGTATTATGAGCAGAAGGTGTGCCCACGCCGAACAAGAGTAAGACCGTCTTAAATGCTTTGAAGACAGAGTTGCGGGCCGGTCAAAGCAAACACTGCCAGGGCCGATTTTTGCCCCGGTCCATCCCTGCATGTGGGTAGAAGGAGAGTTCATCACCCGTCCCACACGCTGGGATCAGCCCAGAAAAGTGACCCAGAATGCAGTTCTTCAGGTAATGATCAGAAACCGATCGAACATCGGAGCTCCGTTTGTGCTGCTCCTGCTGCCTGCAGGATAAAACCAGGTCCTGGCTCTAAAAGTTTAATTGCACTTAAATTTTTACCTGTTTAAACAGCAAAAGCTGCTCGCGGGATTTGACTTTTACCATGGCTAGGAACCACAGAGTGTAAAAACGGATGAATAAAGATCTGTTTTCAGTGGAAACGAGTGAGCTTACATCACTTCTGTCCCCACTTTAAAGGAAGTCAGGTGGGTGCTGTGTAAACGCCGCTTGCTTGTTAAACGTCGACGTGTGAAACACGCATGATGATGATGACGAGACACGTGAGACGGATCGGATTCACGGAGCTGAAAGGTTCCCACCTGCCAAACACCCACGCTGCCTCGTCCTTCCTCCTCCCGCTGCTCCTGCTGAGAGGGGCGCTCCTCCTCCTCCTCCTCCTCCTCCATCATGACCATTTGGCGTCAGTCATGCGTGTCAGCAGCAGTTGACGTATTCAGACCCCTAGGGGGAAACGCCGAGGCAGAGTGTGACTCAGACCAGATGAGTTTGTGGTCTCCTGTGAGTGGGACGTCACAGCGCTTCAAAAGTATTCCCCCATTAAAGCAGGGTCATGATCACAGCTCAGGGATCGATCAATAAGTCAATTAGCTGATTGATACAAAAATGATTGATTAGTCAAAGGTAAATACTGCTGTTGAAGTCCTTCAGTTAATAATGAATCAGCCTTGGTAACGACCTCAGTTCATCTCAGGAGCAAAAACAGCTGAATTTCTGTAAACTGTGATTCATGGCAGCAGCTGGAAATACTCAGATTTAAAATGAGGCCTTCCTGAAGATTGGAGATGACGGGGGGTGTTTGAAGGACTTTCTAATAAAAATATCTATTCACTCATGGTGCAATATATATATATATATATATATATATATATATATATATATATATATATAAAAATAATATGTCATGATTGTCATCATCTTTATAGACACCTGTGTCAGAAGTGCTACACCAGCAGGTACCCACAAATACCAAAGAGCAGCGTCCATCATAAACGTCCACACACAATAAAAATAACTGCAGTATGTAAAATAAATGTCAGTTAAGTTACTGTAATCTACAATAATACTGCACACATTAGAACTCAGCCAAAGACATTTTACATCATATTTGCATCAAAATGTTTTAAGTGGTTAAAAGTTAAATACTGAGCACTTCAGTGCAGAAAAATTCACTTTAATTAGTTTAAATTTATAAAAGCATCAACACACTTTAAATTGCCCTAAATTATGTTATTTACTGTTTGTTTGTAAGAGTTAAATAAATAATCTGGTTTCCAATTACGCAATCCGTACAGTACAGGTATTTCAGTGCTGCGTTTAGAGACACTTGGAAACTTGTGTTTTCCATGTCTAAACGCCTGTCATCGACCAAGTTTAAGCGACAACAAGAATAATTCAAGTTACAATATTTCTAGGTTATCTGCTATAACGTCGCTGAGCAGCGGTAAAACCGTGGTTTTAATATCCCGCTCCTTGCCCTTTATTGTTAAAACTTGAGGGAGTGGTGTTTTCCCACAGTGCCTGAACGCAGCTTGTGTGTGTGTGTATGTGTGTGTGGAGGAGCGGGGTCCGCTGAGCTCCGGATACGGTATGAGGGAGGACCGGAGGAGGCATGAGGTGGCTCTCCGGTGAACACGCACTCTCTCGGGTAGATTTCAGACGGCGGCCGGCCGGTGTGTGAGTGGATGTGGGGGCTTTGATGAGGAGCGGCGCCCGGCTGGAGTTCGCTCAGCGGGACGGACGGAGATGCTGATGTTCGCGGGCTTCACTCCCGGCTCGGAACCATGGACTGCATTTGTATTGTCACCACTAAGGTAACCCTGAAGCGCGTAAAATAGCAGCACACACACACACACACACGGGACGGTGATCTTAGCTGTGAGTCGGTGTTAAATCCGGCTTTTGTCCGGCTCCGCTCCGCGTTCCCGCCGTTTACCGTCATTAAGCAGCTGACCAGGAGCCCGGTGGCGCTTTGTGGCGGTAATAAAACACTGAGATTTCTGCCAAAAACACGGCGCCACTTCTTAAAGGACGGCGTGGTTTTATTCCGGGTGAGGTGGGGTTACATTCGGCTCCTCTGTTATAATTCAGACGGCTCTTTATTACAGTGAAAACGGATGAACGGGGGTTGGCGGAGGTTTGGTTATGAAGGCAAAGTGAAGCCACATCTTTGTTTTATGGAACATTTCAGACCTCTTTTATTCTCACTCAGCAGTTTGGTGTCCAGAAATAAGGAGAAGGGCTTTAGTGCAACATCTTCACACCTTCAGTTTCTTCCACAGGAACCTGTCATAGAAAGGTGGGGTTCATGATTATTTTAGTTCTTGCTTTGGTTGGTGGTTCAGTCTGATCCATGTATTGATTACTGATCGGATCATTGCGGCCGATTGCTTTCACTTCCCGCTGATTTAAACCGCCCTGAACACAAGCTGTTAACTGTAAATGAAGTCTGCATCGACCTGTTAGTGTTCATTAATGTGGGAGAGCCAATAGGGCTGTGTGCGATCTGCTCTGTGGTGTCGTTGTGTTACTGATTGTGTTACTGAAGGTGAAAGCTGGTTTTGGCCCTTGTTCCGGGGCTGGAGAGCTCCTCTGCAGCTGTGGGGAGCTCTGCAGGATCTCCGAGCAGGGCAAATGTCATCGGTCCTGGGACAGACTGGGATGTGCTGAGGTCCTGGAGGGTTTTGAGTGTTTTTAAGGGTGTTTTTCAGTGACAGACAGGGACCTGACGGGTTACAGCTCTTAGGGTGGCTGCCCTTTCTCTGTGTGTCGTATACTTCAGTCTTTAGGTTATTGGATTTATAAAAACATCGTGAACAAAACGGGCATTTATTCACTTATAATAGGGCTGCAACTATCGATTATTTTAGTAACAGAGAAGTCCATCGATTAATCGAGTAATGGGATAAGAAATCATTTTTTGTATGAACAGTTCATCTGCGTATTTTAACTTCCCTACTGCAGATGTTTCCCTGTGTGAAACAAAGAGGGTGGATGGAGCAGCTACTTCACCTGCTGATCAGGCGGCTGATGAAGGACCTCCGCCTGTGTCCCAGTAAAGGTTTAATGGTGGTTACAGGAACAATCGCGGCTGCTTCAGGGGCTAGAGAAACGTCTCATTTTGCTCCACCTGAGCTCACCGTCTCAGTAACGGCTCCGCCTCTTGGCGCTTGCTGCGCCTGCGCGGACAGACTGCACGTAAACCAGCTGCAGTTGTGTTATCAGTGTTTTTGTTGGAAAACTGGGGTCTGCATGAGTTTAATGCTGTAATGCTTTGTATTCACAAGCATCCTCCTAAATACGTTAATATCGCCGGTCTATTTTTAGGCGCTAATCGGGGATTAAAGCATAAAAACATTTTGATGAGCCCCTCGGTACCAAACGGCGACTGGGATCTTGTCATCACTAGTGCTGATGGCGGCGCCCGCTAGCAAACTGTGGTGATAGTGATCTGTTCTGGTGGCTACAGCTGAAATGCTCAGCACAGCAAACACACACACACACACACACAGAGCAGTGGAGGCGTGGAAAAACGTGCCAGCGATGATCCACTCGGTGTTAAAAGGTCGATTTTTCCGAATGATGGAAATCCGTGGCGGTGACGTAGAACATTAACTGCTAATCCGGGTTGAACGCTCACACGGAGACGCCTGAGCTGCAGAGTTTAAACAGAGCATTGAAGCAACAAAATTGTGTCGAGGATTTTTAATAATCGAATCGTTCGCGTTACTCGATGAATCGCTGCAGCCCTAATTTATATAATTAACAGGTTAGTCAGATGACTTTTCATCATTAGCTTCAATAAGGGATCATATGAGAGGGCTGCTCAGGATTCACACCAGCACTCACTGAGTTTGTGAACACTGCATTTAGGATAGGAGTAGAATGACATTTATAGCACTTAAAGAAAAGTACTGAACTCTAGTGCATTTCTACAATCTCTTGAAAATACAAAATTTAAAACAAAGTACAGAATTTATAAATAAAATGTAAAAGTAAATACAATATAAAAAATATAAATTTCAATATAAATAATTATAAATTAAACAATAAATAGAAATAATGCCAGTTATCAGGACTAATAATACTAGTCATGATAACCAAATGAATTTGCTGACATTTTAGTGCCGCGGCATCCTGACAGATCCTGGATCCAAAGGTTTGGCGTTTTGGCGTGTGAGGTCAATCGCTTTCCGGGAGGCGGGGCAATCAAGGTCCGTCCTCCCTGATCGTGCCCTGTGATCAGCAGGGATTTGATATTCACAGGAGGAGCAGGTCAGGTTACGGCGTAGATTTCCCGCTCGATAATTAATGGTAATTAGCCCATAATGAAGCCGCACGAGTGTCAGTGCCGACAACGTGGCTGGCCACTTCAAAGGTTACGTTGTAGCCCTGCAAAGACAGCGCTGCAGCATAAATGAGGGCTAAGAGTGTACGGAGCAACATGACAAAGTCATTGTTATAATGATCGTTTTTTTTGATTATTCTGTTTGTGTGATCGTTTGGAGCCAAAATCTACATCAAATTTAGACTAACTGCACAGCTGTAATAAAGTGATGCTTCGGTGGTTTGGATGACCCTGAAACACCTCGGCGTGCTCGGGGAGAGTGAACGCTGCAGGTGAGGCGCTCTCTGAGACTCGGCCATGTTTGTTTTCATACTGAGGGATTCGGACTCCAGAATTATACAGACTGCACCTTTAAATGGCGGTCTGAGTGCTCTGAACGCTGTCTGAGGAGGCCGTGACCTTTGAGCTGATGTGTTCTCGGCCTGCTGGTGTGGAGTCGGATCAGCAGGGCGACTCGAGCTGAGTCTGTGTGTGTGTTGGTAGGTTGAAGGACGTCTTAGTGACGGCGGCGTGTTGGTCAGCGGGCCTTTGCCATCATTCTGTCTCCTCAGAGACTCACTCGGGGGTTCGGCCATCTTAACTGTGGGCAGTAAGAGTCTCCCCGAGCGAACATTGGAGCACGAGATGTTTAATTATGGATGAGTGACGGCACGTCGCAGCTGCTGCAGTGAAACATCAGGGTTTTCAGGCTGCTCGATCTGCTGCCGTTCTCTGAGCCACGGTTTGCAGCAGCTGGAGGTTAAAGGTCAAGTTAGTCGTCTCCACTTCCAGAAAGTGCCGTTAAACGCAGGAGCAGGGGCTGATGGGAAGGCCGATCCGCGTAATGGGCTCGTCAGGCTGCTGATGGTGGCGGCGCCTCAGCTTCGATCAGCTGACTGAATAATTCATGTTAATGACGGGCAGTTCGGGCGCCGCCGCGTACGGCGCACAGCAGGAAGAGTCAGGAGCAGCATTTATTCTTCAGGAACTCGATGACTCTCATGTTTAGTCATCGTGTTGGTGATTAACTTAAAAATACTTTTTACGAGCATTTTAAGATTTCTCCTAAAAGTTTTTATCCAGGTGTTTTCTGTATAATTATTTTATTCTGACAGCACGTCACTGTTGTGATTATCCCGTCTTTAGTCCGACCTCATTTCCGGGTCCAGTTGCTCCTAAATAAACAGCAGCGGCAGAACCAGCGACTGCTCACGATTAAAGATGATCGTAACGTTCCCCATCAGCTGCAGCCCGCTTCTTCCTCATCGGTGAAATCACAGCCGAGTGTGTTTGAGTCGGATTGGTTAAAACAACCCGGGACGCGGCGGCATATCGATCACGTGACCGTTTGGACCCGGAAATGGAATTCTGCGTCATCACTTACCAACCGGATAGTTGAGGTCATTTTTTATGGTTTATTATTTTAAACAAATATTTTCAGCATTTGTATTTTATTAAACATCTTTTTTTTGTTACATTTTTAAAATGATTTTACTGTAATTAATGTTAATACTAAATTAATTTATTTTTCCTTTAGTTACAATTTGAAGTTTTATGAATTTATTTCTGAAACTTTTATTTTATGGTTCATACTTTTGTTGATAAGTTTTTATTTATTTTGTAGTTTTTCATTTTTAAGATAAAGTTTATGATTGTAATGCAGTTTAAAGCCTTTGTTACCTGAACACTAAGACCTGCCATTAATGACGGTAGTTACGGCTCAGACACTAAAACCTTCGCCGGTCACGTGACTGTGCGGTCACATGGTCACACTTTATCATAACGAGTGAATGAAGTGCATCGGGCTCCGTTCTGTGGGTCTGGACTGTGGTTAGCTTACTGCAGCATTAGCTCTGTCATTAGCTCGTTGGTGCAGTGGGGTCGTGACCTTGTACTCGGGTCCATCCGTGGGCCTGTCCTCTCTTATTAGTGGGGCGTGGGAGCAGCAGGAGGGCGCTCATTCTTTTGGTTTATACCCGGAGCTCGTGACCGCGGTGGGTGACGTGGACTGGGCAGCGGGGAGGGGCAGTGGCCGTGGCGGTCGGGGTCAGACTTGTCGAGTGTGTTGAAACACTAACATGATGACCTCTTAACCTCTAACTCGGGACCTGGGGTTGGTGTGTGTTCCTGTGGCCCTGCTGTAGTTCTCCCTGGGCTCAGTGATTTCGTCTGTGGTGGGAATGGACAGGTGGGATTTAACGGACCGTCACCTCACCTGTGAGGTCTTTGCCAGTAAGAAGGCTGTGAAGCTGCAGCTGATTCCACCCTTAAGGACCAAATCGCTGCAGAGCCCACATCGTTCCTCGGGCTCTGTGCTGAGCCGGTTTGAGACCCGGCTTTACTCGAGTAGATGACGTTGGTTCTCGGGTCCACCCACTCTGCTGTAAGCTGGTGGTTTGGACCCCGCAGATAAATGCCGCGCTGAGTCCGGCTGAGACGGTCGGTCTCAGCACAGGAAGGCGAACTATCACGTTTACCCTCAGAGTAACGGCGGTCCTGCTGAGAGTGACGTCGAGGCGCCGTGAGGTGTTTTTAATGGCCGGGTTAGCGCTGTAAGAGGCTGATGGGCCCTGAAGGAGGACACGAGCATCCGCACGCTCTAATGAAACGCACACACATTGGTCTAAAAACACACACAGCCAGCTGCCAGCAGTCTGCAGGGAGGTGAGGAGAACAGAAGGAGAGGTTGGAGAGGAGGAGGAACAGAGAGGATGCTGGGAAGCGTGGGCAGGGCGCCGAGATGAAAACAGAGAAACAGAAGAAGAGGAGCGAGACTGGCTCCCACTTCTGTTTGCTTTCTCTCTGCTGTAACCTTTGACCTCCGCTGATGATGCCATAATCACGCAGCACAGCTGGGAGTTAAATTGGCAGGTTTGTCCGTATGTGGGTGTGAAGGATCGCCGATGCAGTTCGTTCAGTGGAAACGTTTAATGAGCGTCAGTGTGTAAGTGTGAGCGAATCCCTGCAGAGCCCATTCGGTCCAACCCTGAGGCCCACAGGTCAGGCTGTGAGGAGCCCTCCTTTACATCACAGGTGATGGCCATTAGTCTGGTTCTAACTGGGGTTTAAATGGGTGGAAGTGTTAGAGAATGGTGGAGGTTTTTAAATTTAGGAGTAAGTGATAATCTCATGCCTCAGTCTTCCTGTGAGTGCTGTAATGAAGCGTGTACTCCTGCAGGGGGAGCTGAAGAGCCCCGGCCGTAAACATACAGCAGCCCGCTGTAAACCACTGCTCTCATTGGCTGCTCTGCATCATGTGATTCCCGCAGTGACGCATATGAAAGCACCATTTGCTCACTGTAAGGAGCATTTTGGATGATTTTGGTTGGAGTTGTGGTGACGCAGCGAGGTCGGCTGTTGTCATGTAAAGACTGTTAATGTTAATTTTCTGTTATTTTCTTGTTTGTGTGCCTGACGAGGTGGGTCACTCGTTTACTCTGCCCCACACCTCAGAACAGCTGATTGTTGTTGGAGGTGCTGCCCTCTTGTGGACAAACTGTGCAACATCAACACTCAGGTCACGGTTTAGGTGTGTTTCCGTCTCAGCTGTTACAAAACTCAGTCCTGATGTACTGGCCTTCATGGGTTCATCGCCCAGGCAGGTGGACTCCTGGCTGGGTTGAGGCAGCCACGTTCACCCCGGCGTGTCGGAGGTGATGAACCCAGGTATCAGTGCTGGTTCCACCCTCTGTCACCAGAGCCCACCGCTGGACGTTGGTGTGTTTGGTTAATGTTGTGTGGTCCACCTGCTACAGCACTGAGAGGGTGGAGGCTGCAGTCACAGCATGGAGGCAGGGCAGTGTGCATGCAGCAGTGGGTGATGCAGCAGCGGCTAAGACTTTTAGTCTCTTGTCTCTGAGGTTTTATCTGAGTGTCAGTGTGAGCCTGGGCTCAGTCCTCCCTGATGAACTTATTAAAATCAATCAGCCGTCATTATCGGTGATGTTTGTGGGTCGCTGCCGTCCCTTTGATCAGAGTCATGTGTGTTCATTTATCCTCACGAGTCTGCAGCTGTGTGTGTTGCTCGTGTTTCTGCCTCTTTGTCGTCTTCATTAAGCTGTGGTTGTAGTTGTGAGCTCAACGCTTTGCTCTGTAGGCGCTTTTACAGCAGAGGAAGATTTCCTCCTCCTCCTCCCTGATCCTCTGCCTCCCCCCGGGTCCCCCCCCCTTCCATGTGCATGCTGATGGAGAATCTCTGGTTTTCCTGCATATTAAACTGAGCTGTCATATCTCTGAGCTGCGCTGAATAATAGATTTCCTCTCTTTGTGTTTCAGAGAGGAAAAGATGAAGGAACAGGGAAAGATGATGTATGCTAACATGATTCATTTCCATTATTAAACAGCAGAATCAGAGGACAGATGTCGAATTTGGAGAGTGAATGTTTGATTAAAGCTGTGGAGCTGCATGACCAAAGGAAAATTAATCAAGTCTGATTTCTTTATGAAGCTGACATGGAAAATAATCTTTCCAGTTAGAGGACGCTCTCATCTGTGTTTATGGTGCAGAATAGAAACACTCGAGGCTCATTTGGATGAACAAAGAGGTTTGAGGGTTGAGCCGGGTTTGAGACCACGAGCAGCTGCAGCAGGCGGAGGAGGCTCTGCTGCAGCTGCTTCACTGAGAGGCTGCAGCATGTAAGGAGCACGGCACAGCTCTACTGAGAGTCTACTGAGAGTCTACTGTGAGTTTACTTAACTAACTCACAGCAGACTGAAGTAGACTCACCACCTTCTCAGGGGTAACGTGGGCACCTCGCCGGGCGGGCGGGCTTTCAGCTGTGTGAACGTGATGTGACCGAAGAGCGTCGGGTCGACGCAGCTCTGACCGTAACAGTCACAGCGTGTTCTCAGTGTTCACAATGATTTTGGTGCTTCTTACTCAGCCGTTTGCTTTTGAATCGATGTGTGAGCGGCTGAGGCTCAGAGTTATCCATCAGATCCACTGAGTCCTGTGATTATGTGTTGATGAGCCCTGAAGGCTGCCGCAGTTCTTCATCCTCACGGTTACAGGAGCTGGTTTAACAGTGCAGTCTTTAGCACCCTGATGGAGGCCCTGGGTGAGTGCCCGATGACGAGTTAACGAAAACATTTGCTTCAAACGGCAGGAAGTAAAACTGTCTTCCTGTGCTGAGCAGGAGCAGATTTTCTGATTAAAGGCCCGCGGGGACCGGAGATGATGGTGCTGGATCAGGAGGAACCGAGATCTCAGAGGGGAGCCCCCCCTCAGGGCAGTCTGTGTCTTCACGCGACCTCTGACTCTCTCTGTGATTGTGGCGACCATCATCAGGGACAGGAAGTGGTTCTGTACTGATGAACTTCAGGGCTTTTCCATAGAGAGCGGATCACAAAGCTCCCGCTTCCTCTCTGCTCAGAGATTTTCCATCTGCCACTTCCTCCTGGAACCTGCTGCAGGCTTCAGCCTGGCTGTCCCTGCAGCCTGAGCTGATCTCAGGTCAGAGTCCTTTAGTACATCTTCACTGTAAATCCAGTCAAAGGCTGCACTCACACCCGCTGTTCTGTCTCTCAGTGATATTCATGCTGCCTCCTCAGGTTTACTGAGACAGACCAATCACAGGGTCTGTTACTCACCACTGGGTGGCTCATCACAGCCACAGGAAACAGCTGATATAGTCTTATCTGTAAATTATTCCTCATTAAACTTCCCAGTTGATCTTCCTCCTCTTCCAGACGGATTCTTTGTTAATGGGTTTGACACACACGGAAAAACATCTCTTACTGAGCTGCTTGGAAATCTTCTCTCATATCTGCTGTGTGGGGAAGAAGCAGCGTGGCTGCTCCTGTGAGGCCGCTGAGCTGTTTGCACTGAGTGTTTGTAGATGCTGCTGCAGCATTTTACAGGGTCTTAGCTGCATGTTTAATGTGTTGCTGTGAGTCCGGCTCAGTCAGCTAAATGGGACTCCCCTGTGGATTCATGGGGTTAGCTCAGGTTACCTGCAGGTTAGCTCCAGGTTAGCTGCAGGTTAGCTCCAGATTAGCTCCAGGTTACCTGCAGGTTAGCTCAGGTTAGCTCCAGGTTGACTTCAGGTTAGCTCCAGGTTGACTTCAGGTTAGCTCAGGTTAGCTGCAGGTTGACTTCAGGTTAGCTCAGGTTACCTCTGGGTTAGCTCCAGGTTAGCTGCAGGTTACCTCCGGGTTACCTGCAGGTTAGCTGTAGGTTAGCTGCAGGGAGCTGCAGGTTGACTTCAGGTTAGCTCAGGTTAGCTGTAGGTTAGCTGGAGGGAGCTGCAGGTTGACTTCAGGTTAGCTGTAGGTTAGCTGCAGGTTAGCTGGAGGGAGCTGCAGGTTGAACACGGAGCAGAAACATGTTTCATGTTTGCTTTAAAAAACAGCTGATTGATCAGCTGATTCAGACATTTAAGAATTATTTGGATGTTTGTTAAAAGCAGAAATGAGTGACTGATTCCTGCAGCTTTACTGTAGCCTGAGCTAAATATAATCATTCACTAATCAATACTGACTGGTAGAGTAGTGCAGAATCACTGCAGCTGATGTGTCGTCTCAGACTCGGTGTGTATTCAGTGTTTTGTGTGTCAGCAGCTCTGAATCTAAAGCACATCTGTTCTCTGAAGAAAGCTGAGGAGTCTTTATTTCTGAAGCCAGCCTCTCTGCTGGAGCGTGCAGGCACAGAGGATTGTGGGTAGGGAGTGGCACTGAGTCGCTGCGGATACAACAGGGAAGCTAAGATGTGACCTCAGATGGCTCTGGCATCCCCTCCTCCTTCTCCTCCCTCTCCTCCTCCCTCGCCTCAGGGCGACTCCTCGCCATCTGGGTCGACACAGGCACAGGAAGTCACTGCCAAACTGTCATTTGGGACAAAAACACTCACAGGCAGACACTCAGAGAGGGGGCGTGGCCTCTCCGGTGCAGGTGGACAGAAACTGCAGTGATCACAGGGAGTCAGGGAGTGTTTGTCTCAGATTAGTAAGGGGACCAGGTTATTTCCTGGTTGTAAAAGGAGACTTTAACAGGAAGTTGTCAGACGCTGGTTCAGTGGTGCTAACCCCACCTGTGCTGAACGGAGGTCTTCAGGTAACCCTGAGGAGCTCCTCTCTGAGCTGTGAAGTTCTGTAGATGCAGCTGTTCAGCAGTGGGCCTCTGTATGGGTGGTAGGTAGATGGTCATTGTATGCATTGGTTTCCATCTATAATTAGCACATGTGCTCTCAGTGCATATTAAATTATTAACACTGTTGTCCTCGATATGTTCTTCAGAGCATTAAGGAGGTTCTTGAGGCCCGTCCCTGCTCCTGTTTCTGGAAAGCGAAGGAGGCCCGCTGCACACGAGCCAGCGCGTTTCCATTTAGTCGGATGGAGTCTGCTCAGCTGCAGAGGGAGGAGAGCCTGGCTGAGGCTGTGCTGCCCCCTGCTGCTGGTGCACGGTGGTGCTGCTGCAGGCTGAGCTGGATTAACTCGGCCCTGTCAGAGTTTTTACATTCAGATTATTATGTTACCCGATTAGACCTTATGAGAGACTAATCCCAGAGTGATCCAAAGATGGAGCCGAGCAGACCGGCTCTGTTCAGGTCAGCTGATGAGGCCTCCTGCTGTGTGATGGTCAAAGATTTTAGAAGCAGGAGCTTAAAAAGGAGGAAGGAAACAAATACAAGAGAAACAAAAATCAGCCTTATTTCTGATCCCACTGATTGATTAATGTATGCAGCATGTTTTGAATGTTTGATTTATTCACGGGGTCGCCCACCAGCAGATTATCTACCCATCAGCTCAGTTTGTTGTGCTGACAGCTCAGTAATGTTTGTCTGTCAGCTGTCGTCTCTCAGCTTCTCAGTGTGTGAACTTTGACCCCCTTCTCTGTGAGGTCGGCTCAGTCCGGTTTCATCTTTTAGAGCTGCAGGTGTTGTTAGCTCAGCTGAGCCTGTGAGGGGCAGCGCATCTCTTTGGGACGGTCTCGTTCAGCTCTGACTGAGGTCCAGCAGGGGGAGCCACCTCCACGGCTGTTTACCCAACTGTGAGGGGGTCTGATCCAGTCTGCAGTTTGCTCTGACTGCAACTGTTTAACCCCAGACTCCCAGTGATCCCAGTGATCTGACTCCTGTGTCCTCCTGATCCCTCCAGAGCGCCCCCTTCTTCTTGGTTGAGATGTTGATGCTTCGATGACTCAGTGAAGTTGATATGAAACACTTTTTTAAGGCTTGGTGTAAACCGAGTGTTTTCAGTGCCTGTCACACTCCAGCTGATTTGATGGAAATGTTGCTAAGCTGTTGTGTGCGTTTGGGAGCACTTTGTGTTTTTTATGGCTGATTATGAATTATTGGAGCTTTAATCGTGAGTGTCTTTATTGAAATCAGCAGCTCTGTGAGGCGGCGGCTGAGTCAGGTTGAAGGTTGTTGGACGAGTGGGTTCAGATTGTATTCAGTGTGTGGACTGTGTGTGTAGAGTGTATTTCATGTACAGTGTGACAGCTTGCATTAATGCCAATAATTCATATCAAGTCTGAGGTTGCACAAATGACAGGAATTTCTGAGAAACTGGGAAAAATGTCATCGTTTGCAGCAACAATCAAACTGTAACTGTAAGAAAGGCCTTATGAGCTGCCACCACCAGGGGGAGCAGTGCCGCTGCAGGTAGGCTGGAGCCATTCACCTGGCTCAGGTGTTCTGCAGCGTTTGATGGTGCTCACCTCTGTCGGATTTTTCTGGATCTGCTGCAGGAACCGTTGGGCTGCTCTGCCCGTGTGTCATCAAAGCAGCGCTCACATTAAAGTCGTGCATGTAAAGCAGCGACGCGGGAACATTTCAGGTGTGTTTGTGTTTAAAGCCCCACAGAGTGTCTCTGACCCACATCAGGTGCTCCTGAAACGACCCCCCGTCTCTCTGCGAGCTCCTCGCTGTGACGGGCGGTCGGAGAGCGGTGTGTAAACGTAGACGGAGGCCGTCACATCTGAACCCGTCAGCTGCCGCCACCGCACACGCTCAGTCTGCACGGCTGGGCCGAGTGTGATGGCTGCGCTTTGGCGAGCCTGACTCAGACCTCCGTAATGAGGCGCTCGCACAGACGCACGCCCAGATGGACGCTAACTGCTGTAAATGGGTTTAATGAGAGGCTCAGACTCAGCTTCAGTCATTGGAGGAGAGGCTGCTGCCAGGCTTTGGGACAGAGCTTTGCTCAACGACTGCATCTGTGGTGGCTGGCTCCTAAAACTACAGTACCCATGATCCTTAGCTGCTGAGGAGCAGTTTCGTGTGATCTTCTCCTGATGTCTCACAGCATGAAGGCGACTGCTGTGAGCCGATGCTGCTCCCCGGAGCCTCGGGGTCCTCAGAGGTTTGATTTGGACCGTTCTGATGTAGTGATCGGACGCTAAGGGAAAAATCATGTTTCTCTTTTATAAGTTAATAATTTAGTGTTTGTAAAGTGGTGGAAAAGTCCAACATACTCACAGACTCCAGCCTGTAAACATTGTTTTTTTAGTTTTAGTTTTAGTCAACACCTGGATGGGACCCTGGTCTGTCACACAGACAAGCATTCACACCTGTGTTTAGAACCCCACTGACTGCATGTGTTTGGACTGTGGGGGGAACCCAGAGAACCCACGCAGACACGGGGAGAGCATGCACACTCCACACAGGAAGGTCCCGCACGCCGGATTCAAACCCACGACCTTCTTGCCGTGAGGCAGCGGTGCAACCACATTTTAAACATCAGATTATTGGTCAATAGAGCAGCGGGCTGCTCCTTTGTATCAGCAGCAGTGAGAGCCGGTGCTACACAGAGCTCCTTTCTTCTCACATTTCCTCTCCTCTCCGCACCCCGAATGACTAACGCACACCGAGGAGGCGAGCGGCAGACAGTGGGTGGACGTGTGTGTGTGTGTGTGTGTGTGTGTGTGTGTGTGTGTGTGGTGCAGAGAAAACTGTCAAAGTAAAAGCACAGAAAGACGCACGGATAAGGCAGATGGACGATTCACTCTGTAGCTTCTGCTGCTGGTCTCAGAAGGAATTTCTGCTTCCTGACGTCTCCACCCCAGGAACCTGCCTACACACACACACACACACACACACACACACACACACACACACAGAGAGGCCTCTTTTCCCCTGACGGGGTTCCGGAGCCGGTGCCAGTATTTGAACCATTCAGTCGGCTTTTCCACCGCAAAAGCACTCGGTGCTCGGCCGAAAACGGGTTCAACTCCGGCCCCGCAAGCTAGCTGGTCTCGAACCAAGAACGCATGACGAAAGCGGCAGAAGGGCGTGACTCTGCCGTCTTAGCGTATTGTTTTCTACCGCTGTTTCACTGCATGGTGTGCATTACGGGAGAAAAACGATGTGGTTGGGCTCTGAGGCTGAACTTGCTGCTTTGTATCAGTTCATATCACAGATACACAAAGTGTGTACTTGTGGTCTTGCTCTAATCTCTGTGTTTCCCTCTGTGCTGCACACAGATGCTGCAGTAGTTTGTTTGGACCCTAAAATGTGTTCGTAGCACAAGAAAGGGGGGTGTGTTCTCCCACGTTGGTGCCCTTCAGCTTCCAGACGAGGCCCCGCCCACACTCATACGTAAAGGAGCAGTTCACAAAGCGCGGTGGAAACGCGGCTCGCTCTTAAGCGTTTCGCCGGTTCATCGAAGCTGACAGCAGCACTGGCGCGAGCACCGGCACCTCGGCGGTGGGAATGTATCAACAAAGCTGGGTGGTGTTGTGTTGTACTCAGAGGGAGTTTGTCTTTATGAATTCATCTCCTCAGCGTCTTTAGCACGAGCAGCCCGCTGTCATCGGCAGGCTGCTGTCAGCTGATTGTAACACAGGAGGGCGGCAGGGCTGTAGGTCACTGATTATCCACAGCTGCATCCAGGTGTGTCGCTCTGGTTTTAAGCCTGCAGATAAAATCGCGTGTTTGATAAAGACGTTTGAGCTGCTACTGGTAACATATTGATAACTTGATAAACTCTGCGGTTTGAGTGTGAGTGATAAAAATGCTGATCAGTGAAACTCGTTTCAGGTTTGATGAACTGGTGAGAAAAACTCGTTTAAACGTCGGCCTGAACAAAATGCGGAGCATAGAAATTAAAATCAGCTGCACGAGAAGGCCTGAGATTATTTCGTCATTCAGAAAGTTTCCGTCAGATTTCCGTGAAAGTTTCCCCCTGATGTGGATCCAGGATCTGTTTTTGGGAATCTTCCTCCGCAGGGTCCATCAGGAAGCGTGGGCTAATATTTTCAACAGGAAGTTGTGCAGTAGATGCCCCCTGGTGGCCGTGAGAAAGAACGCACCTGCGCGTTGGCTCATGTTTCAGACCCGGAGGCGGCGTCCGTCTTTTACGTAACGTCTGTGTCTCCACCGCGGCCACGACTGTCATCCCCGCCGACCAATCACCTGCTGCGGTCCTCCTTCACTGTCAAACTGAAGCAGACCTCTTTGATAAGGCGTGTGTGTGTGTGTGTGTGTCTGTGCATGTGTGTGTGGCCTCTCACTCTTCCTCAGTGCTCTCCTCTTCCTCCTCTCCTCCACATCACTGACTCTGTCCTACATCAGTCTACCTTCCCTGAGGATACACCCCCACTCTCTCTCCCTCTGTCGTTCCACCCTCCTTGTTTCCGATGAGTCATGTGACCAACCTCTCTCGCCTCCCCCCTCTCCCTGGAGACCAATCACACCCCCACAGAGGGACGCTTTACGCACACACCGAACACACAGCAGCGCTCACTCGCTCTCGTCATCATCACTCTGAGTGCAGCGGGAGAGAGAGGAAGAAGGAAAACAAGCGCGAGGACGAGGGAGAGAGGAGTCCAGGCGAGCGCCTGAGAGGAGGTCAAGAGGGAGAGGAAAACATTCAACCAGCAGCAGAAGAAGAAGGAGGAGGAGGGGTCAGCGGAGAGGAGGAGGGGGAGGTTCTCCCTGAATGAAGGAAGAGCTCTGGGAGTCGTTTCCTCCCCGCCGCGATGGAGCGATGCGAGGAATGAGGGCGGATGGTGAGAGCAGGGAGCAGCAGCAGCAGTGGAGGAGGTGGAGAGGCAGGAGGTGGAGGCGGAGGAGGAGGAGGTGCTGCTGGGGGAACCGCAGCTGGAGGCGGGCGGCGCGGGAGGAGCCGGCAGCGCTCCCTGAGGAGGCGGCTGTCGGCCAACTGTCCCGGCGTCGACAAGATGTCCCCCAGCATGAAGAAGGTGGAGTGTTTCTCGCCCATGCTGTGCCACTGCAAGGTGGCCTGCACCAACAGCACCATCTCCCTCATGTTCGGCTGCAAGGTGGGTGGAAACGTCCAGAGGAGCGCTGAGGAGGAGGGGGCGGGGGTCCTCTAGCCGAGCGGGGTCGCAGCGAGTTCGCTTGTTTTTGCTAAAAAAGTAGAAATCCAAAGTAAAGTTTGAACTTACTTCCTGTTCCTCAGAAAAATACTTAAAATTCACAATTCTTCAAAAATAAGTGCAGGAAAATATTTTGGGAAGCTCGCTGTGACGTCCGGAGCCAGACGGACACGTTCCTCATTCCCATCGATCCATCCTCATCTTCCCATAATGCACCTCAGTCACAAGGTTCGTCCAGAAAACGCTCGTTAGCCGGCAGATCCGAGATTCTTTGACCTGCTGGCACCTCAGGCGGATTTGTTTCTAGTAGAAGCCGCAGCTTAGACGGCACCGCCTTTATTATTATTGGTGTTATTATTAGTGTTATTAGCTAACTAAACCAAAAACATGCAGCTGATCGTTTTTTTCCTTGCTAACACCTAAGATCGTTTTCTTAATGGTTTTTGGGATTTCAGCTGAACGTCTGAATCATGGTGGATCCTTAAAGTCTTGAAGAATTAATTTGTGACTCTGCTTGTTACAAACTGTTAAAAATGAAACTTTGATGATGCTGAGACGTGGCGGCAGAGTTTCGCTCCTTGCCGTGCTAACGTACCTGCTAACATTTCCTTGTTCCACCATGAGAACCAATCCGATAGTCAACATTTGTTCCGCACGACTTTTCTCCCAGGTCATTTGTGCCCCGCCTGTCATGACCCTGGTCCCCCGACCCAGGGCCCCGCCTGTCATGACCCTGGTCCCCCGACCCAGGGCCCCGCCTGTCATGACCCTGGGCCGTTTAAGAAACACTGATGTAATGCATCTTAATCAGAGGGTTTATCTGGGAGCAAGTTTCTGGAAAGTGAGGTGATGAGGTCATTAAGCCTCACCTTTTCAGTCAGTCGAGGTGCTCTCAGTAAGGAGGCGCTAGCCCGCAGTGATTTCTGGGTAATAAATGTAAACACACACCCAGGGGGCGCTGTTTTGGCGTCACAGCAGCAGGAGGCAACGGCCCTCCAGTTGTTATTGTGGGGTCACTGCCTTAGAGCGCCGTGACGCTCGCTACTCGTGCGTATGGATTTATTGCTCCGCCCTCACAGAAGTCGGGGAATTGCGGCGGGCGACTCTCTGACGCTGTCTTTTGTCCCGAACTTGAAGCAGCGTTGAGGCCGAAGAGCCGGGTTCCCGCTCTGCTCTCAGGCACACATCCACTCGCCTACGTTTCCCATAATTCACCCTCACAGCTGGGTTAGTGAGGGTTCATTTTAGGGTCGGCATGAGGTGGACGTTTGATCGTAAACTATGATGGATGAAAACAGAAGGATTAAAATCTGAAACATTTTGTTATAGTTAAAATTTGACATTTTATATATTTTATTTTTGAACAAAGTAGTTTTTAAATAAATGTTTAAAAGCTGTAAATCCTCAGTTAGAACAAAAGAAATTTGGCAGGAACAAAGAAACCTTTAGAAATAAAATGAGCTCCTCGACTCGTACCAGTGGCTTCCTGCTGCTTCGTGCGTGCATTCATGAAAATGTCCGAGACGCTGAGCTGAATAATCAGGGGAATTCACCTGTTTCTTCATGGGAACTGACCGTATAAAAAGGCGTCTGCATGCGGGACAGCTCTAATCGATGTCCTGTCACTTTCATAGAGAGGGGAGCTGGTAGGAAGTGTTTCCACGGCCTGCCGAGAAGTCCGATCCGGATTATTGTGAGCTTTGAAAGGAGACGGTGGCACCACAAAGGAGAGATTACGGTTTGCTCTTGTGAAATACATGAAATAAAGGCTCCTCTAACATAGATGCTCATCGCTGCTGCAGTAACACGGGGCTAAATTTACTTCTGCAACTCAAACCAATCAGCTGCTGATGTTTTCTTACATAAAGCTGTGCAGGAGCAGAGACGCTGAACTATGAACGTAATCAGAAGTGTGTGGGTGAGACAGAAAAGCTGCAGGGCGCAGAGCCTCTGATGAGCTGCACATCGCAAACCCTTAAAACGATAGAAACCTGGTTCTGCTCTGCCCGTTTCCTGTCAGGCAACAGCTGAGGGGGAAATAACTCGCGTGAGCTGGCTGTCACAGAGTGCCTCTGTTTACCGTTTTGACCTGACGCCACACCATTGGCCGCCCGAGCCGCCCGTCACGCCCGGCTCACCCCGCCGGCCAATCAGAGGCTCGGTCCGCAGCAGCGCTGAGGCGCGATTGGCCAGCGGGGAGCGTCGGCGGCAGGCCGGCAGGCACGTGCGTGTGCGGTGGACATGTGCTGTGCAGGGAAACGCCAGCGAACCGAAAGCTCGCTCCCTCATGAGCTCTGCGTCAGCCGAGAGACGTCAGGCTCAGCGTGCACGCAGGGACGGCTCTGCAGAAATATTTATGCTTTAACAGACTTCAGGTCTGAATGACGTGTCACACATGCAGACGAGGATGCAGAGTAAACGCTGACTTCCTGTGAAGTTTCCTAAAGGTTTCCAGGCTTCACTGACCCTACTGGTTTGAATTTCCACTCTGGTCGTGGACTAAAAGCCGAGCCACTAAAGTTTCACACAGACTGCACAGTTATGCTCCCACAGTGTCTGCAGATAGACAATATGAGTGCAACAATACAAGCGGCTGAGCCAGGATTTTAAATAATTATGAGTCGGGACAGGAGTGTGTTAGTTACAATGACCACAGCTTTCCAACTTTCATCCCTTTGGAATAATAATTAGAAAAGGATCTGCAGTTTAAGGATGCCAGTTTGCTCTGGACTGTTATAGAAAAGCATTTCTACAGACTACTGAAGGTCAGAGGTGATTGTTGGAGAATCAGGCAGCACCTGCAGTGTTTCACGTCTTCGGGGGAAACGGGCTGCAGTGATGGTTTTGTTTCCCTTTCTTCAGTCTGAGTAACTTTAACTACATCCTGGAAATATTTAATGACAATTACACTGAACATCTCAGTTTGTCCACATTACAAAGAAATCCTGCTGCAGGAAATGTGGATTTAGAACATAAAGCAATTACAGGAGGAGTACTGGCAGCCTGTTGGTGGCTCTTTATTCTTTTAATTTATAAAAAGACTGTTTTTCTGTTAATTCAGGAAGGGCTCCTGATGTAAGGATGAATATGGTGAGGGACGACTCTGACGGTGAGAACGCTGTAAAACTTGTACAATTAGTCTTTGCAGAGCCCTCTGGTGGGCTGGTCTGGACCCTTTGGTGCCAGTTCTGTCTGAGGTTCAGTCTGAGGATCGATCTGAGGTTCAGTCTGAAGGTAGATCTGAGGGTCAGTATGAGGTTCTGTCTGAGGGTCAGTATGAGGTTCTGTCTGAGGTTCAGTCTGAGGATCGATCTGAGGTTCGGTCTGAGGTTCTGTCTGAGGGTCAGTATGAGGTTCTCTCTGAGGGTCGGTCTGAGGTTCTGTCTGAGGATCGATCTGAGGTTCTCTGGGAGGTTCTGTTTGAGGGTCAGTCTAAGGGTAGATCTGAGGGTCAGTATGAGGTTCTGTCTGAGGTTCTCTGTGAGGTTCTGTCTGAGGGTCAGTGAGGTTCTCTCTGAGGGTCGGTCTGAGGTTCTCTGTGAGGTTCTGTCGGAGGGTCAGTATGAGGTTCTCTCTGAGGGTCGGTTTGAGGTTGTCTGTGAGGTTCTGTCGGAGGGTCAGTATGAGGTTCTCTCTGAGGGTCAGTCTGAGGTTCTCTGTGAGTTTCGGTCTGAGGATCGATCTGAGGTTCTCTGGGAGGTTCTGTCTGAGGGTCAGTCTGAGGTTCTCTCTGAGGGTCGGTCTGAGGTTCTCTCTGAGGGTCAGTCTGAGGTTCTCTCTGAGGGTCGGTCTGAGGTTCTGTCTGAGGGTCAGTCTGAGGTTCTGTCTGAGGGTCAGTCTGAGGTTCTGTCTGAGGGTCAGTCTGAGGTCTCTCTCTGAGGGTCGGTCTGAGGTTCTCTCTGAGGGTCAGTCTGAGGTTCTGTCTGAGGGTCGGTCTGAGGTTCTGTCTGAGGGTCGGTCTGAGGTTCTGTCTGAGGGTCAGTCTGAGGTTCTCTCTGAGGGTCAGTATGAGGTTCTCTCTGAGGGTCGGTCTGAGTTTCTGTCTCAGGGTCGGTCTGAGGTTCTGTCTGAGGGTCAGTATGAGGTTCTCTCTGAGGGTCGGTCTGAGGTTCTGTCTGAGGGTCAGTATGAGGTTCTCTCTGAGGGTCGGTCCTGGTCACCTCCTTTCTTGCTGTAACACGGCCCCTGAATGAGCCCCTCGTGATGTGATTTCTGTGTCAGCGAGCAGCGTTTCAGTCGTCCTCCTTTACTCGATGCTACTCTGAGGTTTCAGACATCTCTGTTAGTCGGATTGAGGTGACTTTAGCACAAAATGAGGAAAACCAAGAAGGAATTATGTACTGAAGTGGAGGAAATGGGAAGATTTCTTCTTGCTTTGAGTAACTCAGGCTGCTGGAGCCTCGTATTAGCTTCATGTTAACTTCCATCTGGCCTGTGTGAGTTTGGAGATATCGGTTGTAGAGATGACTTCGTCTCCTCAATATTTTCATCTGAATTATGTCGCCTTGTGGTGCTTAAAGCTTGGAAAAGCTTTTTCTTAGGGTGAAAAAGCTGGATTGGAAACTGGGTGTTTGGGAGGAGCTGCTGGCTCACGTGGAGAAGCTGAAGTTATCTCAAAGACTTTTTCTCTGGATGAAAACCGGAGCTGGAGGTCAATAAACTGATGGATACGCTGTGATAAAGAGGGACCCCAGAACAGAAACAGAGGGCATCTCTTCGTACTCAGACTGTACAGACTCCAAGTTGACCTTTTGCCTCTGTGGGCTTTGATTGGATGGTGACCCAGTGCCTGGAGGAGGAGAAGGAGGAGGAGGAGGAGGGGTGTGTGGTATCATGTGGAGCGCCGTGTTGACCTCTGAACTGCGTGGATCAGGGTTGGATTGTATCTGCTGTTAGTCTGTGGGGATTGGGACGCCCTTAAATCTGGAAGCTTAGACGGTCACATGGAGACGCTCCCACCACGAGCCGCCAGCGCTGTCGCGTCTGCTCTGTGAGCGTTTGATCGCGACTAGTCCTAATTAAGTCCCATCGATTGGCCGCTATCGATCGCTCTCACAGCCACGCTCGATAGATTGCGCCTGAAGTTACGGATTGTGGGGGCGTAGAGTATTTAGTGAGCTGCTGTTTTTCTGAGCCCGTTTTCAAACGTCTCCGGGTTTGTTGGCACTGAGATCGTCTCAACTCACAGACCAGACCGTCCGTCTGAGCGCCGAGAGATTTAAATGAGACAGAAATCCCAGGACTTTATGTTCTTCACATAAATTCAGTCCTTAATGAGCTCGTTTCACACGTTATTAATGAAGCTGGAGGGGAAGAAGAATAACAGACAGCCCAGAAATATAATGCCAAAAAACTGCAACCAGATCAGTGTTACACCCACTCCAAGTGTCAGAGTCTAGAAACTGAACCTGCAGCATCACAGACAAACTGGATCGTTTCTGCTCGTTCACGGGAGAAAACTTCAGAAAGTAAACTTAAGACTCGTTTCACCAGGTGGGGCAGGTGTCTGCTGGCTTCATCACACTGATGGAGCAGCTTTAGGTCCCGATGGAGCTTCTAAATCCTGTCACGGAGGGTCTCAGAGGTTCTGGTAAACCTGTGTTTACCTCGCTGATGTCAAACATGGAGACACTAAAACCAGTGTTGTTGTTTTGGAGTGAGTGGCACCAAATGTGGAGATCTTAGAGCAGCAGAATGTGGGGGGGGGGGCTGAATCTATAATTTGCTGCTCTGGGGTGTCCTCAGCAGCTGGAGAGCTGATGGAGAACAGAAAGAGGGTAAGTAGGGACAAAACACACAAAGTCCTCCAGTTAGATTGCAGTGAGTGATTCCACTGTCGGTTGTTCCCATCTTCCTCCTCATATTCCTCTTCATCACCCCCTGAATCATCCGGCAGCCCTCCTCCTCCTCCTGAACATCCTGCTACATCCTTTCCGTGGTGATGCTCCTATTTATAGCAGCTTTTGGCAGGCAGGAGTCGGCACTGTGCCGCCTCCGCCTCCTCCTCGACAGCTCCGAGAGAGGAGGAAGAGGAGGATGATGAGGAGGAGGAAGCTCTCTTCAGGCAGAGAGTGTCATCAGTGGAATCCTCCCCGCTGCCTCCCACATTTCCATTTGTGCTGCTGTGGTCCACAGTGAGTGGGCTCGGCGTCTCGCAGCTTTAAACCTTTATTTCTTTGTGAATCGGTTCAGAATAACGCAGAGGGGGCCACAGATGTGGGCTCAGGCGGAGGGAGTCGAACCTGTGACCCGACAGTTTCTTTGTGCTCGTGTTGCCCTTGAGCGCTGTGACGCTCCAGTTCGCCCGCGGCCTCCTGATGCTTCTCCATCTGCTGCTTCACCTCCAGCTCGAGCTGTTGGTGTGTCTGCAGACCTGCAGCTTTCAGGACCCGGAGTTATCCAGAGCTGGGTCCGACATGATCTTCAGGTTACAGCAGCCACCGTGGTACAAAGAAGGGCTTAATGGAGCTGTGGGGGCCTAACCCTCCCTGCATGCTGCAGGTATCGCTGCTGCTTACAGGTAACCTGACAGATTCAAAGAGTCACAGACGGCTTCAGTTTCAGCTGCTGCAGCCGTGTTTCCGCCTCTGTGGTGGATGGAGCAGCTGTGATTTTCCTCACATCATCATCATCATCATCATCATCATCATCATCCTCACTGCTGCTGCTGCTGCTGCTGTGAGGAGACCGGAGGCTGCTGGTGCTGAAACTTTATTCGCACGTTAGTCACAGACGTGAGCAAAGCGCTCGTGTGTTTCACAGCGCTAAGAGCAGCCGCTGTACTTCAGTGATGTCGTGCTCTTCCTATGGCACGGGAACACTGACAGGAAAAACACTCGTGGTATTCAGCTGGCCTGCTTCACCCGCCTTAAATAGGCTTTCAGTCCCTCTGAGGTCAGTGACAGGTGTGACAGGGTGACACAAACTGGGACTGAAGTGTTGGTTTGGAAATATCCTCCAAACTGAACCAGTATGACCCAACCTCAGGGCGTCCATCCCTGCTGGTTCTTACTGACGTCTTTGTGTTACCACAGAGCGCCGTTTGTGTGTTTTCTGGATGGAGGGGCAGGCACAGACGCTCTGCTGGGTTAATAAATGTTTCATCAGTGAGGAGCGTCTCCTGTATGCAGGCTGTATGTGATCGGAGCTCAGAGATATTTTGGCACCAGTGTTAATTTTGACAGCAGGTTTTAATTTAGTTTTAGTCATAATTTAGTCATCTGAATAGTTTTAGTTTTAGTCTAGTTTAGTCGACTAATTAGCGTATTCAGTGTAATTCTGCACACTTACATGAAATCAAACGTTTATTAAAAGTTATGGGATATTATTAATGCTTGACACACACACTGAACAAACAACATCTTTATTTACCTGACCTTGTTTATTGAGCATAAATAATAAAATATTGATGAGTAGGCCTGCTCTGCCTGAAAAATCCACAGGCTAGTGCGGCCTTCCCGGATTTGTGCGACTCTGTGTTCGATTGTTTTCCTGACTGGTCCCGCCCTGTCACTAAATTAAATCAGTTCTGATTGGATGTCATCCCCGCCAAGCATTTTCATCTCATGTTCATTCGTTGACGAAAGAGTCAACTAATTTTGTCATCGTTTTTATTCTTTTAGGTAGTTTTTATCTAGTTATCGTCTCGTTTTCGTCATGAAAAAAAGGGTCACTGACGAAAACTATGACGAAAATAGTTTAACAAAATGAAACCTGTTTGGCTCACAGTTTGAGTTCCTCGTTAAGGTCTGGGAATCTCTCTGAAAACTAAGCCCACTCAGAAAATAAAAGCACCTCTCCTGCCGGGTTTCAGACCCGCAGACGGACGCTGGGTGACCTCGCCGTTCCTCGAGCGCCGCGTCGTCTTAGCCTAGCGCCCGAGCTGCCAAACAGCGTTTCTCCACGCGGACCTCGGCTGCTGGCCTCACTTTAATCGTCTCTTCAGCAGCGTACGCACTCAGCAGCGTACGCACTCAGCAGCGGTGGTTGACCCGACCTCGCCTTAGCTGCGAGTCATCGCGTCCCCGAGGCTCCTGAACACGAGACCCGGCTTGTATAAGAACAGCGTGGTGATGCTAAGTGATCAGCAGTAATATAATCCCCCCTGTGTTAATCTGTGGGCCCAGCATGAAGGGAACCCCAGCAGTGATGACTGCAAACCAACATTCATTCACTCACTGCAGTTCCTTTAAACTCTCAGCGTCACTCACCATCAGGACGTTCCCTCCCCTGGCCTCGCCGAGCCCAACATGATCAATCGGGCTCAGAGGTCACACAGAGTGCTTATCAGCTCGATAAGCCAACCGGGATTTGTAATTCCAGCTTCGGAAGAGTCGCAGATTACACGAGTTGTTCCATTAAATGAATGTTTAGATTTGTGAGAGACAGTTTTATTCTCCCAGCTGCTGTTTAATGCTCTCATCATCAGGACGGCAGCGTCAGGATCGTAATCCATAATGGAGGCCTTCCTCCCAGTTAAGGAGGCAGTGCAGCTGCAGTGATCAGTTGTGCGCAAACGGAGGAAGTGATCGGCAGCGTGTGACTAACTCGAGCTCTGCTGCAGCCCCCAGTCCCGTCCAGCTGCTCAGTAATGATGTACCTTCCTATAACCCAGGTGCTCTGCATTTCTGCAGGTAATGATTGTTTTTGTTCATGATTAAGGTGCTGAAGTGATGATTTTCTGACTGCACGCAGAGATTCAGTTTTCTGTGACGGAGGACATCCTCCCTGAGGAGGTGAGCTGTGGTCAGAAAGCACTTTAGTGACCCTTTGAGGTACAGGTGGGTAAACTGGTCAGATCCAGTACCCAGTATCCAGGGTTTGTAGGGGGGATAGATCGAGTGTATTAATCCCTGCCATGTCACAGTTTATTGGGGTGCTCCCCAGTTTGAAACATGGGTTTAAACTGTGGTGCACTGAAAAATCAGCCATGACTCCAAGACTGACAGTTCCCCTAATGACCACCAGAGGCGCCAGTCTCCACAGACTCCCCTGCTAAACAGCACAGCAGCACAGCAGCAGTAAACATGTTTGCAGCCTGATACAGAAACACAGTTTGGCCTGAAGGCTCTCAGTAATTCACACCTGACCAGGCTGTGGCTTTTCTCTGTTAAATGATGCACATCGAGCAGATTTACATCGACTTTTTAAACGTCTGCAAACTGAAGGGTGACTCTGCGGAGAAGAAAACGAGCTCGTTGCCTCAGCCTCGACCGTCACGACCACAGCGAGAGGCAGTCCTCTGTGTGTGTGCTATCATAACAGCTGAGTGGCGTTCTGCATTGTTCAGCAGTTAAAGGCGCCAGGGAGGAGAAATCGCACCTTCTCCTTCAGTTTGATGGAATAACAGGAAAGTTTGGTGAGAGCAAAGAGGAGGGAGTGAGGTGTTTCAGAGGGAACGGCACAAACACAAGCGGGAGACAGAAACTAGCATTTTTCCGGGAATCCAGCTGATGATGTCAGACAGGAAGCTGGCTCTGATCCGGATGGTTTAAGCCCCTTCTCACGCCCAGCTCCTCAGATAACAGGATGGATCACCTCTGCCGCCTCCTTGAGGGCCGATACCATGTTTGTCCCAGCTGGGCTAATATTGTCTGTCTCTTCCTGTAATCCTTCATGATGCTGGGATCAGAGCTCTGTGGGTACCACGTCATCTGCTCCCCGTTCTTCGGCACTTCGCTCCTCTGTTAGGTCTTCCTCAGATCTCAACGGTGTGTCCGGACATCCTCGGCCGGACTGCGTGGGCTGTTGTGGTTATAAAGTAGGCAGTAAGTGTAGCTATGAAATGCTCACGGCTCCACTGAAGCGTCCCGAGGTTATGTGAGCATCACTCTGCATGTGGTCCTCCACATCACCTCCAAGAGCGTAGTGGACCTCATTTGCCCAGCCATGAGCTCAGTCAGGTTTCTGCAGGTTGACAGACCTAAATGGGCCTTTTAGCAGCAGCCTGGCTGTAGTTCAGCCTGACTGACAGTGTGCAGGTGTGATGAGGGTACCTGCAGTGTTTAAGGCGGTGGGTCGGGCTCAGGTGTTCTCCTTTATTTCTCTTGTTCCTTCTAAATCAGCCTCCAAGAACATCTGTAAATGAGTGCAGAAACAAGAACAGGTATTTTTACTGCTCTCAGCGTCGTACAAACACAACGAGCTGTCTGTGTGTGTCTGTGCGTGTCTGCAGTGCAACACTGCGGCCTGTTTAATGTCCTCAGAGCTCTTTAGGAGAGACGTTCACTTTGCATGAAGCAGAAACGGTGCAGCGTTGGGCTGCAGTGGTCAAACTGGGAGTAGGCTGTGTGTGTGCAGGTTTGTAGGGAAATGTGTTGGTATGTGTTCCCTCTGGGAGTTCATCGCTGCTCTTCTGGTTTCACACATGAACTTCACACAGTATTTTTCCCAGTTTTCCTCTGAGACGTAACACAGCAGGAAGTGGGCATGTCCTCAGGTGTGTCGTCACAGCTGGAAATCCTCTGCTGCGAGGTTTGCACCGAGCTGGGTCGACATCGTGTTGTGGAGGAGCTGGTGGCTGCAGAGTCAGTGAAAATGGCTTGGAGTGCTTCAGACCTGCAGATTCACACCTCTAGATTTGTGGGCGTGGCCTGCAGCTGCCACCGTCCTTCATGAATTAACCAAGCATTCGCCGGCTGGTACCTCTCAGCCTGATGAATGGAGGTGGTGCTCTTCACACAGTTTGCTGGCTCAGTGCCCACCGGGCGGAGGCAGCCAAAGGACGGAGGCGTTCAGGGTTAAGTGACAATGGGAGGCTCTCTGCCAGCTGATCCGGCCTGCAGCCAATCAGGCGTGGAATAATCCCGTGCAGACGTAGCTTGGCGTCTCTTTGAAGTCACCGCTGAAAGTTTCTGAGGTTCTTAGAGCGCCGTCAGGGTTCCACTAATCTGCCTCCTGATGAAAGCTCCAGCTGAGGCAAAGCAGGATCAGCGTTTGAGACCCCGATCGAGGAAAAGCCAAAACACATGTCTGAGATCATCCCGAGACCCTGGTATGGGAAGCATTTACTCAGATTACCTCTGAATGAAAACCAGCTCCTTCTTCTGCATTATTGTCTGATCTAAAAATCATTAGAGAAGAATCAAATGAACTCCATCCAGCTGTGAATAAGAGGGAAGTGCTGTTTCCTTAACCTACTGTTACCTCTCCCACCGGGAGGTGGAGGAGGTGTTCTCACCCCTGTTCATTCGTCTGTTATCGATATAAATCAGAGGATGCTGTTAGGGTGCATCCATCCATCTTCTTCCACTTATCCCGTTCAGGGTTGTGGAGCCTATCCCAGCTGCCATAGGGTGAGAGGTGGGGCACACCTGGACAGGTCACCAGCCTGTCACAGGGCTAACACAGGGATTGGCTGAGGGTTAAAGTTTGTATTTCATTTTTTGTCTCTAAAGCAGGACCGTCCGAGTTCCTTCGTCGTACTGATGCGTTTCACGTTTCATATCTACGGGAGTTTTTTTCTTTGCATCTTCATTTGGGACCCAGAAAAGGCTGTTTAATGTTCCTGTGAGCTTTACTCGATATTTGAGTCACATAATTTTTCATTTCAAATCTTTCTTAATGAAAGCACTCAGTCTGACTCGTCTGTAGATGAAGAGGAAAGCGTTTGCCTTAATCACTCAGTGTTCACACATAGTGAGCCCTTTTCTGTGCACTCTGATCCATTTACTGCTCCTCATGGACTCACAGGTTCAATCAGAAACACTCAGTGTTGTTCTGAAGCTGTTTTCAGACTCCTCACAGACTCTTCAAAGCAGAGATCCTATTCAGTCGGGTTAGGCGCCGATGTTTCTTTAGCAGGAGCCTCAGGTGGTGGACTCTTTACTTTCACAGCACTCAGTGAAGCTGCATTAGCTTAGATTTTCCTGAGCGTGGGTGTGCTGCCTGCATGTTCTCACAGTTTGTCTCAGCTGTTTCATTCTCACTGGACTGGAGATGAATTTAGTCCAGAGAAGTGTTAAAGTCAGGCGGATACGCAGCGCTGCAGGCAGACCAGAGGTGTTTTCGTTAACAATGACGATGACAAAATGATTTCGTTGACGAACCTTTTTTCATGACGATAATGAGGTCAGCGTGGCTCTGTGATGACTAACACATGACGAGACGAACCTAGACGAGAAGGTTAATGGATGTCCGTCAGTCATCCAAAATGCACGACAAGTCTGCCTATTGTGCTTGTAATCTGTCAGTCAAAAGCTAAAACCTATCAGTAACGCTGCTGCATCCCATCTATTTTTGGTCACGTGCCGTGCGTCCAGTTTCTCAGCAAAAAGCTCAGCTGCAAACACAGCGGTGGAGACACCCGTGATCACTGCAGCTCCACGGATGGATGGATGTTTCTCACTCAGCCGACTCACAGTTAGAATACCATCTGGAAGGTCTGGGTTCGATTCCACCTTGGCCCGGGCCCCTGTCTGTGTGGAGTGTCTGCGTGGGTTTCCTCCCACAGTCCAAAGACATGCAGTTACTGGGGTTAGGTTAATTGGAAACTCTAAATTGCCCATAGGTGTGAATGTGAGTGTGGATGTTGTCTGTCTCTCTGTGTTGGCCCTGCGACAGGCTGGGCGACAGGCCAATTCAGCTGGGATAGGCTCCAGCCCCCCCGCGACCCTAAACAGGATAAGCAGATGGATTGATGGATGGATGGAAGTTGACAGATTTCCTCAGGTAGCTCCTGCACCTGTGTATAAGCACGTCACCAAACTCAGAAGGTATTTCCTCCCAAACTGCCGGTGACCTTTGCCTCTTATAAAGTTCACTGTCTGTGTTAGGATGCTCATGGCGTTTCCTGCTGTGTGACGCAGTGATGCTGTCAGCTCACCTGTGCAGGTCTCCCTCTGCATCTTCTCCCGTATCTGTCCCACCAATCTGCTATTTTCCCCGCACATCACGGGCGATCCGATGTCAGCGATCCTCTGCCTCCACCTGTTTGGAAAATCCCTGTTTTCCTCTTTCATTTGGTCATTTTCGGGGGTCAGGCAGCTTAAATGTGACTGTAAAAAGTGCTGACCGCTGTTTTCACCCGCTGATCACTGATCAATGTGTCATCGGCAACACTGAAAACAGGTTAGCACACAGGTCTTGGCCTGCGTGGCAGCTGTTGCAGTGCATTGTGGGATTTGTAGTATATGTGGTGGGAGCGCTATTTACCTCCTGGCCATTAATAATAACTTAATGAAATCATATAAAGCCGTATAAAATGATACGGCGGGCCGGATGTTCCCCGCAGGCCTCGAGTCTGACTCGTGTGCTTTAATCACTGATGGACCATGGCGGGCGCTGGACGTTGCACGAAGGGGCTCGGTGGACTCAAACCAAGAAAGGGTCTATGGACTTATTTTCAATATAACACATTTGCACCCGAAGGCGCACCACCCTGATAATTGGCACTAGGTATGTGGTGTCTGTTTTTCTATATAATATACAACTTAATAGCCCTGGCAGACAAGGTCACGTTAATCATGTGCTCTTCATCCATTGCTAATATTTTGGGCATGTGTCTGTTCATTGCACTTTAGCAAATTCTGAATAAAATAAATAAATAAAGCCCCAATTGCCAAAATGAGAATGTTTTTGTTTACTGCATTTTTTGGAGTAATTGATTCCACTAATTAATCAAATTAAATTGTAAAGATTAATACTTTATTTATTTACTTATTTTCTAAAACTTGACTAAAACTTTTTGAGTTTTTGTCGACTAAAACTGGACTGAAACCATCACATTTAGAAATGACTAAAACTAAGAAGCATTTTCGTCCAGAAGACTAAAACTAAGAAACCAAAAACAAGGATGAGGTGGACTGCAGCTGACGCGCAGATCGAATGTTGCAACAATGTTGCAGCTGCCGTCAGATTGAGCGTTGTGATTCGCTGCTGGAGTGTTTCATTCCGCAGCGCCTTCACTAAGACTGCTCCGATTGGTTCATCTGTTTTTAAATTAAAAAAAAAAAATCTTGTTTTCATATAAGAACTTTATGAATTTAGGAACCAACAAAGGGTGTGACACTAGTTATTGGTTAAAATGTTTTCACCTGTTCAGTTAATGAGTTCCTGGTTGAATTACAGTTACACCTCCGTGGTGTCCTTCAGGTTTCCGATCCGTGGTCCTCCTGCTCAGTGAGCCGGCGCTCTGAAAGGTGCCCATCACTCAGTTCGGTTACGTAACCACTGCTGTTCAGGACGGTCGAGTCGTTCACCTGTCAAACCGAGCGACTCTCCTCCTGAAGCCAGAAAACACATGAGTAAGACTCGAGAGCTCTGACTCATCGAGATGTGAAGGCTGCCAATCAACAGACGAGAGGAAGATCTCTGCTCTTTTCCCGTGTATTAGAAACTAAGTGAAGCTCAGTCGCAGCACAAACTCAGGCCTTGATTGGATGTTAGTTGGAGAGGTGCACTCTGGGAGTTGACTCCTTCAGTTTTTTATGTCCGTGAGTTTCTTGCAGATATTTTCTAACACAGGTTTTCTTCGTCTGCAGCGATGATTCAGTGAGCAGTTTGTTTGTTGATGATCCAGCAGTGAGTCACCTCCTTTTGTTAAGAAAAGGCAGCAGTCAGAGGCTCAGAGGAGAATTTAACCTGTTCAGGCCGACGTTCTTTCTGGCCGAGGCCAAACCGAGCAACATCAGGACCTCTGTATTCATAAGAAGATCACTGCTGCCATCACCAGGCCACACTGAGCTCTGCAGAAGTGCATCTTTAAAAGCTAACGTTTCTGCTAATATTCACTAATTATTCCAGAGCTGCAGAGTATTTGGCTGCGTGTATGAAACATCACATTATTTACAGTGGTGTGCCACCTCCTCTGTAAATAATTAACCTCTAATTACTGATTCCCACCACATGGTGGCGCCTTCCGCTCTGTTGTTGAGCTCGAGTAGAGCCTTTCATGAAGGTGGGGATTTTTATGTTGTGTGATCATCACAGAAAGGTTGCTTCCTGTTCAGAGGGAGTTCTTCCTTCCTGCTGTCACCGAGCTCATAGCAGATGAGTAACCCGGCAGAGCTCGCTGCTGACCCCGTTTTCTGGTCTTTGTGTGTTTGTTGTTACAGAAGTACAGGCACCACGATGAGGACTCGTCCCCCCAGGACCAGAGCTCCCCCCAGCTGACAGAGGAGGCGGGGGGGCCAGAGCTGGTCCAGGTAGCAGAGAAGAACCTTTCCCAGATCGAGAATGTGCACGGATTCACGTCACCCACGCTCACATCTCTCCGATGAAGGTAGGCAGTGGCTTCTCGTCTCTCATTGGCCCAAACGTCTTCCTTTCTGTTAGCGACTTTACTGGCTTCACTTTAAAGCAGTCAGCGGGTCTGAACTCCATTTAAGACTAAAAACATCGTGGCCTTCACAGTCAGGTGGTCTGACATCACCTGGTGAGGTCATTCAGGACAGCGTCTTATTGTGTTTATGTTAAAAGTCCTGATTAAAACAGAACCACAAACTAAACGATGAGCAGTTAACACCTGCTTCTGGTCATTTTTTACTTACTATTTTTAATAAATCTTATTTTAGTAAAATATTCATGCTAATGTTCCTGCTGTAGAGACTACAACCTGCAGCATGGTTACATTATTGTGTTAGCGTGCTGTTCATTTGTGAGTACTTTGGTTTGATCATGTTGTTTAATGTTATGCAGAAAAATAAACCTGGAATATAAAAGGAAAGGAAACGAGGACGCAGGAACAGAAAAGTGTGCGACATGCAAACTAAAAGGACCCTGAAGGGTCTGCAGTCGCTCTCTGTGTGCGTTTCCGTCTTTAAGGTGCCAGTAAAGTCGCAGCTTCTTCATCTCGTTACATGTACTTCCTGTCATGGTGACCGTGCCTCTCATCAGCACTCACACACTCGAGTCGCTGCAGCTCACTGAAACTGACCAGTCAGAGGGAGGTTTGTTTGAAACTGAGCACAGTGAAGTAACCAAAATGAACGCACACACACACACACACACACGCGCACACACACACACACACACCACCAGTCAAATTCTTCTGGTCCAGGTTTCAGTGTTACAGCCACTGCAGGTAAAAGTCCAGGTGTGCTCGTGTCGTGGGCGGAGCTCCCAGGTCCCAACAGAGGTAAAGCCTCATTAGTGGAGTTGGAGGACACTCTGGGGTGTTACCGTTCAGCCTGTGAGGGCACTTCCTGGAGTATTTGAGTATTTTTTAACAAACGGGACTGCGGGCTTTAGAGATGTTTGAGGCTCGGGCTGATTCAAACCTGTAGTTAGATATAATTAATATGAGGATGGCAGGAAGAACCAACATGAATGAAACCCATGAGCTGGTATTCAAACCAAAGATGATACTGACAGTAAGAGGTCCTTAAAGTGCTCCACGTGTCTGAGCTCAGGCTGTGAGGCGTCCGCTGAGCCTCGACACCATCCTGCCCGCAGACTGCGCTCGATCTGTTTCCTGTCATCCTGGAAGCTCGACCTGGAGAATTTGGTATCCAGTCACATGACTGCCCGCCGTGTTTGTGTCTGTCGCTGCTCCAGCCTCACAGTGTTCTTGTAACGGCTGCTGATTCCACATGTCTGTGTGTGTGCGTGTGCGCACGTACATAATCTGTGGACAGACGCTGTCAGGTTGCATTATGGGAAATGTAGGATCCAGTGTTTCTGGAGTGTGGAGTTTTACTGACATTAAACTGTAGCCACTGACCTTCAGGTATAAAAAGGGATACTTGTAATGAAAGATCAGTGCTATAAAAAGCAAAGGTCACTGCTTTAAACCAGGAGCTGAAATGCAGCCCTTCGGCCTGATCTCTCACTGTGTTCTCTCATTAGCAGCTGTGACTTAAATGTGTTTGCAGCCGAACGAGAAAACGAACAAACAGAAGGACCTCTAAAATCTGCCTCCGCGCTTCCTGCTCGGAGCCGATTAATCCGATCTGCCGATTAGCTGAGACGGGATATTTCATGGAGGTTTGAACCGTTTCACGCTGCACTGCTCGCAGCGACCGAGAGAATGAGCTCAGATCAGCTGAGCTGGGCGGGTGGGGCTGGAGACGGAGCTCTCCTGCCATCTTGTGGAGCTCGACGGACTCCTGCAGCAGGAAGCTCGACGCAGTCGGGCTTCTCCCGACTCAGGAAGAGCCTCTGGTGGTTCAGTGCAAACATGAGTGTGATCAGTTAAGACACCTTATTTTCCTTGTTCCTATAATCTCAGGCTGAGATGAGATGGCTGAAACTAAGTGCTGTTATTATTGCACCAAAGATGTTTAACCCGACTGAAGAGTCTGTGCTGCCTTATTTAACTAATCTGAATGTTTTCCTCTTATTTCTGTTGATGTCTGATCTGCTTTAGCACTGAGACCTGTATAAGATGCAGGTGACTGCCACCCAGTGTGTGGGAAGGGTATTACACCAGCAGCTCAGGTGTGGAAGGCTGAACTCGGCAGATCCGTAGCCTCCACAGTCTGCTGTTAGTTTCAGCATCATTCAGACAGGGTTTCCTCCTCTTCATCGTTGCCTGTGCTGAATGCACGCCGCAGACTGACGCTGGTTCCTGTGGAGCTGCTGCCACCTTCAGCAGCTGGAGTAAGAACCACACAGGTGGAGCCAGAGAGGCTGAAGGGAGGAGCGCTTCACTGTGTTTCACAGCGCTCACAGTGATGCATGGATGCCCTCTGCTGCAGACTTTATTTAAAATTTTAATCTCAAAGTTCAAAACTCACGTTACCAAAAGAAAAACTTCATTTAAGGACGAAGCTGCTCGGGTTGAGGTTGGGGTGCTCGCCTGGCTACCCTCTGAGGAGAAATGGCTGAAGTACACGTAGGATCAAGTATTGATGTTACCTCCAGGTCGCAGGAACACTGATTTCACCTCAGAGGAGGCAGAACAAGGAAACGAAGTCTATCATAAACTCACTGATGTGTGTTTCTGAGCCGTCACGGTCTGTGTTGCACTGACTGATCACAGCAGCTCAGTGCAGAGGATCAAGTCTCAGTTTAATTGTTGCCGTGCTGTGTGTGTCTGTGCTAACACCAGCTCTGTGCTTCTGTGGTGTTGTTGTGGCCTGAATGAGAGCCCTGTTGTTGTCTTCGTTGTGTGTGTCGGCCTCAGGCGTGTGTGTGTTCTATCGGTGGGCACAAACTGAATCTGCTTGTTACACAGTAACTGTGCCGAGTTTCCCACTTAAAAAAAAGTCTCATCGTAATCATCTGTCTGATTGACTCAATCTTTATTTAAAAGAAGACAAAGACAAACCTGCACCAGGCTCGCTGATTAGTGATCGATCTCCTGCACCTGTCAGTCACTGCTGAGGGTTCATGTGTCTCTGCAGGACTCTGATGGAGTCAGCCAGTGTGTCCGTTACTGCCCTTCGCCCTCCTCCATCCACTTCATCAGTTTGTCCCCGACTCACCTCTGAACTCACAGCTCTCCGACAGGTCGTCTCTGCGGCTCTTTCTGGTTTTGGTCCCTCAGAGCTCCTCTGGCCTCGTTTCCCCTCAGAGCTCACCTGCAGACTCAGACCAACAATGAAACATCCCAGTGTTGTGTGTGTAAAGTGTAGAGGATGTACTAACACATTGGTGTGTCAGATGTCACTTCCTGTGATTTTCTTCTTTGGCAGGAATGAACTAAACGGAGTTATGATCTCTGCCCAGACTTTTAGATGTGGTTAGTTTGTAGCTTAATGCTGATAATATGATCTTAATTAGCAGGCAGCCTTCAGACACACAGCAGGGAGCTAAAGAACTGAAGCAGCTTCAGGCAGTCGGTTAGGGTTAGTCGCAGCAGTAACCCTTCGTGCTTGGAGACTTTGGCAGTGAGCTGATGAGAACTCAAAGGAGCGCTGATGGAAAACCGTTGGTCTGAGTCTGCGAGTGAGTCTGATCCAGAGGAGTGGAGACCGTGGGTCGTGTACCTGGTGATGTAAAGCGATCAGTTAGAGGTCCGGGGCTCCCGTGGTCTCTGATGATGGAGGGGAAAGCTCATTTAAACGAGTTTCCTAACTAATGACTAAATTTAGCAGCACGTAGGATCTGTGAGGATTTGGGTGGGTGTCACCTGTGCAGTCTTTGCTGTTTTGGTCTTTCAGTGTGGAAACATCTCCTCTTCATCCACATCCAGAACCCTCCCCAGTCCTCCTCCATGTCTATGTGATTTCTGTGAACTTCCTGCTCCACCTCTGCTGAATCTGACTCTGCGAGCCTCCACCTTTCCTCCCTCCTCTGCTCCTCTGTCCTGTAGGTAGCATCTCTGGAGTGCATCTTTGACGGTTCCTCAACATTAGGACACCATCACCCGGAGCTCCCCTCCCCTACGTCCTCCACCCTCTACCCCCACGGAGAGGACAGCCCCCTCCCCTCCTGCTCTTCCAACCCTTACCCCCCGATCCAGGTAAACCCCCCACCCCTCACCCCCCATCCTGCCAGGTTGTTGTATTGGCCCTGCTCTCCATCATATTTTCATACCTTTCTGAAGTGCTACATGCTCTGATGACAACATATTTCCTGATATTGAAGCTTTGTGGTAGTTGTTGTAGTACCTCACCTGTTTAAATTGTATTAAGTTTGCATTATTAGGGGCGTGGCCTCTTTGACAGGCGGCTGCAGCTGCTAGCCGTCTGCTAGGCTTCACCTCAGCTAACCGAACTGCACCTGTGGACTGTGATTGTGCTGTTGTAGCCTTTTGGAGCATTTATCTGACCAATCATATGGCTGCTGTGGCTTCATTGGGCTAACAGAGGGTCCAAGAAGGCGGAGCTCCAATTTGCTGTTACTGGTAATGAGCAGGTATCTGTACAGCCGAGGGAAGCCGCAGTCCTAATGCTGGTGCAGAAAGGGTGATGGTGTAATAGCTGAATCTCTTGGTGATCGGTGGCACCCTGCTGGGTGATCTTAGCCCCTCAGCGCTCAGATGACGACTCGTTTTGATTCAGATTTGGTTCTAGCTCGTTAGCATCGTTGGCGCGGGTCTGTGAATGTCTTTCCATCTTTATCAAAGTCCCGGTGCATCCACAGAGACGCATCTCGACTCGCTCAGCTTTTTAAGTTTGTGTTTCTTTGCAGTGACGATGAAGCATCATTGCATTTCCTGATGTTTTACCTGTACCTGTCCAAAGAAAGGCACAAACACCCTAAAGGAAGGATCCAGGTGTGTGTGTGTGTGTGTGTGTGTGTTTGGGGGGGCTTCACGTGTGGCTGTGAGGCACAAAAACTCTCATCTGACTGAACACACAGAAGCTTGATGACTCTTCAGGACCTCCAGCACTCACGCCGAGTCTTTGGAGAAATCTCTTCAGCCAGCTCTTCATTGTTTCCTGAACGTTTGATCTGCGGCGCTGCCCGGCCTGACGTCAGCAGGCGGATGCTATCTCCAACACCTCCACGGCGATAACGCAGCAAACGGATCGTCACGTCCCACAAAGACGCAGAGGGCCGGGAGGACGTACCGTACGCTCCGTGCTGTTCATCCCTTTCATTTTTTCATCTCCCTTTCTCCACCTCTCACTCGCCTCGCTGTCCTCAGCAGCGCCATGGCAACACAGGAGATGAATGTCGACAAAGAAAATCCCGACGGCAGGAAAATGGAGGAGGAGGAGGAGGAGGGGTGAACCTGCATAGAAGGACAAGGACAGATTTAGTGAGGCTTTCAGTAACACAGTGAAGGGGGGTGATGATAAAATGGAGAATCGCTGGCCTCCTCTTCGTCCCCAACAGAAAGATTTACAGCTGCTCTGAAGTATATTTAGCAGCAGAGCTCGTGAAATGAGTGCTTCTTCATCGTCTCTGCTGCACCTCATCCCTGGGAGGAGGGGCCAGCTCTGTTTAAAGCTTTATGGCATTTCAGGGAAATCGGTGAATGTTGGCGCGGACATTTTCACGAGCGGGAAAGTTGGTGAAAGTCCAGGAAAATCATGTTTCCTTTGTTTCGTTGAAGCATTTATGATAGATGGTAAACTGAAGCTTTTACACAGTGAGAACATTCCTCTGGTAGGGAAGTCCACGTGTGCTTCATAACGTGTCTGATGGGGTATTTTTAAAGATGCTGGAAACCAACGATTGTTACTATGGAACTAGTAACAACTCAGAGACTCATTATCTGCTGTTAGACACTGATCTGCACCAAAGATTAACATCCTTATTTTTTGCAGCATGTCACTTTTTGGGAACCGTGGCCTGGTAGTTCTGTGTTGTCGTTGTCATTCAGGAGCAGGTCTCTGTAGCATAATCACACCAAAAGGCTAACATGTTGATCCTGTTAGCTTGCATTATTGGTTCTTGGTGGACCCTAAACTCCCAGCCTTTGTGCTGACTTCTATAAAACATGACCGTTTGTTTTAGGTTCATCCATAGACTGATTTTAAACTACAAGGCAGGCCATCAGGATCAGCAGGGTGTCGTCTTCATAAAGTAATAAATCTGTATTTCTATGAACCTATCAGATACCTATTTTAAAGTAGTGGGCCCAGGGTAGAGCCTGGTGGTACTCCATATTGGAGATTTAGTGTTTGTAAGAGAAGCTTTTGATAATTTCCTTAAATTGTAGCAGAACAACTTCAAAGACTAAAAACAAGACCAACATGTTTGCACTGAGGAACAAAGTCATGGCAACAATTACACTAATAAACAGTTTCAGACCATTTTAGATGCAATACACCAAAAATACCATCCATCCATTCTCTCTGGGCTGGAGCCTATCTCAGCTGTCATAGGGCGAAAGTCAGAGTACACCTGTACAGGTCGTCAGCCTGTCGCAGGGCCAACACAGAGAGACAGACAACCATCCACACTCACATTCACACCTATGGGCAATTTAGAGTGACCAATTAACCTAACCCCAGTAAGTGCATGTCTTTGGACTGTGGGAGGAAACCCACACAGACACGGGGAGAACATGCAAACTCCGCACAGAGAGGGGCCTGGGCCAAGGTGGAATTGAACCCAGGCCTTCTAGATGTTGTTCTAGCTGTGAGGCAGCAGTGCTAACCACCACGCCACCTACACCAAAAATACACCAAAATTAATAATGAATAATAGAAATTTCTTTCATGTGGAAAAAAGGAAATAATGGATAATAAAAATAAAATAAGCTCGACAAGGCTGAGAAAACTATCCCATACAGCCATTGGACAGTTTGGCCCAACCTGCCACGTGCTACACCAGCAAAGGCCTGGTTAAAGCTACAGCTATCAGGCCAGCTGTCGGGCGTGTGACAAATTCAGGAGAAACTTTAAAAATCTGCTCTCTAAAATGTGTCTCTCTAGCAGGGAAATGACCAAGAAGTTAGCTTCTTGGTCATTTCTTGGCCATCAGTGCTAATCAGGAACGGCGATCACAGTGACTGCGGCTACGCTAACACCTAAAGTGCCCCCTCAATCTGACAAACCAGTGCAGCTGATAATTAAATTTATGATGTTGTTGAAATGATGGGAAAAAAAACAACAAAGAAGAGCAGACACAAAAAGCATGTTGGGTCTCTGATGCTGCTTTAATTTGTTTCAGGTACACGTTATTTCACTTGGTCGTGTAGAAGCGGCACATTTAGTCTGTGGTCCTGCGGTCAGGCTTATGAGAGGAAAATGTGCAGAATATTAACACAACAGTGCGGCGTGAGAAAACATTTGCTCAGAGAAATGATGGAAGAGTGATGGAGTCCAGATGATAGGAGCGTGAACTCTTCAGGATTATAAAGAGTTTTCTGTTTATAGTCCATAAAGTTTTATTAACATTGCACTACAAAAATAAAAATCAGTTCCAGCTGTCAGTTATTGGTCTCCTTGATTACTGGTACCCCAATTGAGCTCTAATTTTCACACTCACAAAGTTGGTCCTGATTTGGACCCTTTGGCGGGCTGGTTCTGGCCCCCGGGCCACATGTTTGTCTTCCCCGCTCTAAATGAACTCACTGTGGCATCGTGACCACGGCTCCTGTGATTTCCATACCGGGAAAACTCGGTGTCTTCCCCTGCTGACTCATTTTTGGAATCTGAAGTGGGACAGAGGTCAGCTGGACCAAACCCAGTGGGAGGGGGAGGGGGCTGTGTGAGGTTTCCAGACTGCAGAGAGGAGAGATCAGAGGACTAACTTCCTCCCTGCCTGCGCTCTCTTTAAACACACACACACTCAGACACACACTCTCGCTCGTCCTCTCGTCAGCCCTGCAGTCTGCTGTTGCCGTCTGCCTCGCACAGACGGAGGCTCGCCGACCGGCTGCCGAGCGATGCTCTCTCACCCCGCCGAGTTAATTCACCCACGGAGGCTCCGCTCTGTCTTCCCCATCGCCCCCGTGTGATGACGAGCGTTTACCGCCACTGACAGGAAGAGCACAACCGCGGTGCAGCTCCTCTCCTGGTCACCTCCATCAGCTCCTTTGCAGCCTCCCTGTTTGTGTCTGAGAGGAAGAAGAGGAGGTGGGGGGGGGGACCCAAGGTGGAGTGAAGCCCCCCTCCCATCGTCTGCTCTCCAGCCAGCACCACCTCTGCCACCCCGCAGCCTGCAGCAGGAGCGAGAGGAGGCGCAGAGGAGGCGACACACCACCTTCAGCGCAGCAGCAGCAGCAGCATCAGCATCAGCAACAACATGCTCAACTCTGTGTGGTACGCCAAAAAGATGGGACGCCGCATCATGGGCACCCTGAGGAGAACCAAGCGGCTCCACCGGCGCCTACTGGTAGGTCACCCCCCCCACCCAGGAGGAAAATAAATCCTCCTAAAGGTGAGGAGGCAGGGGGAGGTGCTGCAGCGTGCAGCGTGACTCATTTCCCAGCACGTGTGTTCGTACGGTCATGCACTTCTCCGCGCGTGTTGTTGTGAATGTATTGATCGGTCCGTCTGCTGCGTGATGCTGCTGGATGATGTGTAAAAGTTGCAACAGGAGAGCTGCTGCTGCTGCGTCATGTGTTGGCTCATGCAGAAACCCTCGTTCAGAAACGCCCTCGTTTACCATCCAGCAGATTTCCGTCGTGATAAAAAACATGCGGCGGCGCGTCCGTGCGCGTGTCTCCGAGGTGATTTGTTGATAAGGCTGCAGCGGCCGTGAGCGGGTTATTACGTTAACGTGTCGTCTTAACGTGCGAACGTTCCTGAGCTCTGAGCAGCTGTGGTTCGAGGAGGAGCTGGGAGTCTCCGAGCTCGTGCCGGAGTCGCACCTGTGCAGGTTCCTGTAGACCTCGATCTGCCTCTGGTCGTCTACGCTGGAGAGATTTACCTGCATAAACAGCAGCATCGTGTTCTGGGCAGATGTGAGGAACCCCTGCAGTAGCACATGCCTTCCCCAGCGTTGCCTAGCAACCTCTAGGCTCCTGACACACAGCAGTACCCCACCATCCCCCCCACTTACTGCCACACACACGCACACGTTAACACACGTCGTATTTTTATCACAGCGAGGTTACAACGGGAAGCTTCAGGCTTTGCACGAAGCAGGGAGGATACGGAAGGCGTTTCCGTGGCGATGAAGCAGCTGAGCATCATTTAGCAGATAAAGAGCCGATAATTCCCCTCAGGTGGTTCACACCTCAGAGGTCGGATCGTATGTTGATGTTCAGTTGGTTCCTGCTGCCTCCGGGTGGAGGGGCAGACTCCCCGTTAAAACTGGGATGCACCCATATAACCTTCTCCATTTCTGGTTCAATTATTGATGATACCGTAATTAATATTCTGTAATCCTCGCTGTGAGGAGGAAGCTGATAATCATTGTTTCATAGGCATCGGGCTTTCCTGACTTTGGAAAACAAAAGAGAGGATGTAACTTCACTCAACTTTTGTGCCCGGTGAAACAAGCATCCAGACTGGCCTAAGATGGGTAACAATGCTGCTGACACCTCGTTTAGCTGCTGATTAAAGCTTCCCAGCGAATGCTGGAAAAGCTGTTGAGTGAAAACTTTTGCAAACGTACGAAGGAAATGTGTTGGAAAAACCTCCGAACGGCTGCTGGCTTCATCCTTCCTTCGTCCTGCCGAAGAGTGTGACATGAAGCTGAGCGGATCAGCCTGTGACTCCGATCAGACAGTATCTGATCCAAGCATCCGATCGACCCCCCCTTCATCGTTCCTCCGGTTCTCAGTGGGCACATCAGGAGATCCTCACAGGGTCAAACTGCTCGTGCTGTCCTTCGGCACAGAGACAGGAGCTCTGTGTTCTGGTGTGGTCCTTCGCTCTGTGCGTTTACATGCTGATCGGTTTTGATGCAGGTGATTTTAAAAACCTGCTGACATTTGGAAGTGAAATAAAGACAGAGCTGTAGAAAAAGTTCAGCGGTGTGCTGCGCAGCTCGCGGCTCTTTTCAGCGTCCAGCTCCGTGAGGGTAGACGAAGCTTAGATTAACCAATCAGACAGCTTTTTTCTGCACAGAGCAGCTCAGTGATTGGCTCTCTGACAGGGAAACCGACTCTGTGGGCACAAAGTGTTTGTCTCCTGGAATCATTTTACAGGGAAATTTAATGCAACAATAAGAGTGGTGACAGTAAGCCGCAGTAATCCATCATGGCCCAACAAACGCATGCAGAAGCCATGAAATCAAAAAGCTTTCACTCTGTGACCTCACACAACGCTGGGTTTCACTTTTCTCTTAAAGACGGATCGGGATGGTCGGGATCAGAGGCTGTGCAGGAAGTTTGATCGTTTATTGTTTGTGAGTCATCCTGAGATTGCAGCTGTCAGATGATCATTAGCTGCATTTCTTTACAGAGAAATATGACACCCAGCGGGCAAACTCAGCTAAAAGCACCCTTAATGACTGTACGTGTAATAACATGACGCCATGACTGAGCTGCAAATGTGAGGGTAAGAACTGCACTAATTAATGACCCTGAACAACACATGATACTGCAGCCCTGCTTTATTTGGCAGGTGAGCACGAGCAGAGTAATCAGAGTAAGGACGAGCTCATCCAGACTTCACCCAATTCAAAGTGCCGAATGTGTGTGGCATATCTGTGAGGCTAGCTTGGGAGCTGTTTGAAGGATACCAAACGCTGGGTGGAAAAAGACTCGACCTGTTTGCTGGGGGGTTTGTTTGTGCTGTATTTGTAACTTGAAACAGCACACCTGTACCTGAATGTAATAGAGGTAGATGGAGTGAGGTTGCAGCAGTTCAGTTAACTCAATATAGCAGCAGTTGTAGGTAAACCTCCAACAGCATAAGCTTCAGTAAGGATAACGCGGTGATTGCCCAATTAAAACAGGCTTCTTGTTGTTGTGTTTGCTAACACGGCGTTGGTGGTCAAAACCTCTTCAGTGGGCACCAGATTTTCCCTGATAATCACTTTTAACCTAAAGAGTGCCAAACGTTTGGTGATAGAAGCTCATCAGACAGATTTTATAGTGCTGTTTAAACCTTTTTTAAATGATTAGTGAGGGTCAGTGGCTTTCTAACACACTGCAGGTTTAACTTGACCAGGAAAACTTCATTTTATTCATTACTTAAATGGGATTTGTCCCTGGAAGGAAGAGTTTTCATAATATTAAAGATCCTGATAAAGAATAATAAAGAAACTCTAGATGCAGCCTTGTATCTTTAGGAAAGGGTGTGTGGCTGTTTGTCCAATGTGCTGGAAAGGTTTGGGTTTGGAAAGCTCATAAAAGAATCTGGTTCATAAAAAAGCAAACGGCAGAAATCAAAGGTGTAAAAACATGTCCGGGGTCGACTGGCCACAAGTTTATAGAGTAACAGGAGCACTGACTGAGCATAAACTGTCACTATATGCAGACGATGTAATTTTGTGACTTCACAAAGTTACACAGATCATTCCCAAAACGAGGCCCCATCAGCTGTTTGGAATAATCCACCGCAGCAGGTGTCCTGCTTCTGCTCTAACCTGCTCGACTTCCTGCAGCTTAGCTCGCTGTTTCCTCTGAAACGAGGTCACTTTCAGTTTGTGTCGTCTGGATAAACCCAGACTTATTTTGGAGGGTGGGGGTCTTGCTCCCACACATGAGATTAAGTTTTTAATATGACCACAGATTGAATATTTTCATTTCTGTTGGAGAAAAGGCCACGATAGAAGCTTTATTCTGCATAAACCAGCACACCTCACAGCTCCTGCTGCATACATTTGCACATTAATGAGGCAGAAGGAAGAGTGCTTAGGTTAATCCTCCACAGCTCCTTTTACATCACTGAAACACCCATGTTGTGTAGAACAAGTAGCGCCATTTAAAAGCTGTTTTGTGTAGCTGTTGTGAATCAGCGGTTTGTTTACAGTGCTCGGAGCTGCAGCCGTGTGTTTACGCGTGTGGCCTGTAGGTGGAGCTGTAGAGTTATAATGAAGTTGTAAACACTGGTTGATGGGCTCTGGTGTGTACTGCGACATGCTCGGTGCATCGATTTTTCTCTGAATGCTGCCTTTGTGCATCATATGCTTCACTTTCCATTTTCCTGCTCGCGACGGCTTCGTGTGCACACATTTACATTGGTAAAACTTGAAGGCATCTTTCCACCATTGTGAATGTGACTGACGGTGAGGCGTTCAGGGACTGCGTGGAGGACAGGGGTCATCTGGAGAGATCTAAGTCTGGGCCCTCCTCCTAGATTTTAAATCCACTTAAGAAATCAAACCTGTGTCCAGCCAACCCCACGCCCCCTGCTGTCATGTCGGCTCCTGTGGGGGGTATTCTGGGGCCTTTTGTTATGTTGTATAAATAATTTGTCTGTTCGGGACCAGCCCGGATGCTGAGAGTCCATATAATGAACCATCTGCCACAGCAGGAAGCCAGAAGGCTCTGCAGAGCTGAGTGTGGTCATCTCTCTGGGTTTTGGTACAGACGGATTGTTTATATGATGTCAGAGCTGACATCCAGTTATGATACCAATCCTGAGAGGCTGATACATTTTACAGTATTAAACTTCTCTTTAGATGGACTTTGCTTTGTTATCACAAACTCTGCACTCAGGAAACCGCGAGAGGCGGCCGCTCAGTGGGAGTCCAGGGAAGAAGTTGGGCCAAAATAGCGAGAAGGAACCAAACAGCATATCTTTTGTCTTATTCAGTATTGCTTATGTGAGCTTTCCAACTGAATTTGTGGCCCGTTTTAACAATATTTTGCTAAATGTTTTCTCTCCTCACTCGGAGGCAGACACAGTGGCCGAGCATCGCTGTAGCAGAGCTGCACCTGTCATGAGGCCGTGGAGGTCTGAAGGAGCGTGCATCCATCAGGAGCATCCATGCGGCCGTGACCGAAGCTAAGCCCTTCTTTGGTTCAGTTTATTCACTCTGACAACGGATTTTTTAACTGAAAAGTTCAGCCTTCGGGCGGAGCACCGTGGAGGGCACGGCGGCAGCAACCTGTGAGGATCGTCATGTTTGTCTCCTCAGCAGAGGCTTAAAGCTGCTTCCTGCCGCTGAGCAGGAGTCCTCATTGCATTCCCCCCTCACTGCTGACGTGCACGTCGCTGTGTCTGAATCCGGGGGCGGCATCGATTATTTATGCAGCGAGTGGAGCTGCCCGCCACCCCCCTCGTGCTGACATGTGCCTCGCTCACTGGAGCCGATTAATTGGCAGGAGAATGAGAGAAGACAAGAGGGAGGGTGTCACAGAGAAAGAGCAGCCGAGCAGGGAGGGGTGAGCCGGGAAAGAAGAGAGGGAGTGTTGCTGTGCTGCTGTGGTGGTGGTGGTGTTGGAGGGCGGTGGTGGAGTAACACGGCTGAGTTTGGAAGTGTCGCGGTCTCATTGCAGGCGCTGAAACAGTTCAGTCTGAACCTGAAGGCAGCGTCTTTAATTTATAATTTAACCCCTCCGCCTCTTCCTCCGACTGGGAAGATGACCACACATTACCTGCGGCAGGACTTCCCCTCTAAAGCCGTGAACGGCGGCGAGAAGAAACTGCCGCGGGCCAACGTTAACCTGCAGGAGTCCATCGCCCACCTGCACCCTCTGCAGAGGCAGCACGCCATCGAGCTCCACCGACAGCAACAGCAGTCGTCTGGTCATCCGCAGGTCCAGGCCTCTCTGTCGACCTTCACCGCCTGCACGGTCCCGGCATCCTGCCGAGCTCGCAGTCGATTCCTCAACCTGCGGGACAGCGTGAAGAAAAGCCCCACAAAGAGCACGGCGAAAGTCCTCAAGAGCAGCAGGAAGGAGATCCCCTGGGTGCCCTTTGCGTACAGTAAGGTAGTGACATCATGAGAATTTTTTTCCTGTGGAAACCGAAATAAAAAACTTTATTTAAATTTAAATCATGGATAAGGCTGCTGATCGGGCGCCATCCTGTTCATAAATGTGACAACAGCTCTGAAGCAGATCGGCCTGGTAGAAAGGAGTGGAAGCTAAAAGTAGTTCCACAGAAACAAGCAGCAGAGGGTGGAGGGGTGGGTGGATGGATGGAGGGGTGGGTGGATGCATGGAGGGGTGGGTGGATGCATGGAGGGGTGGGTGGATGTTCTAACCACTGATTGCGTTTGTAACTGAGTCGGATCAGCAGTGCTGGTGTTTGTAGTCTTTCAGGGGCATAAATTGGGACTACAAACTCAGAGGTTACAGAGGTTACAGTTACCGCTCTCAGTGATGCGGCTCGTTGTTTTCTGACCATTTAAAGAACAAAAACGATGCTTTTCTATCAGAGCTGCATGAAAACTATAAAAACCTGCTGGTGCTGGAAATCCTGTTTCCTCTGTTGAGTTCAAGGTCACATTGGAAAACCGGCTGTTTTGGTGTTGGTGGTGGCATCATAAATGCAGAGCAGCTTGTACAGTGTTGTAGCAGGAAGTGTGTGTGTTACTACAGTTCATAGAGAATCAATACAGACTGTGTGTCCATGTGTGACATGTGAAAACCAAGCCCTCGTGCCTCCTCGTTCAGATCCATACTTCAAACACACTCCAGGCCTCAGCCTCATGTTTTATGAAGCCGTGAGCGTTGTTCTGTTATCTGTGTATTTAAACAGGAATCATTTTTCCTGCAGATGCCTCCGGAGCTTCAGCGTGGTGTTGTAATAAAGTAGTTTGGTTAATAAGGGTTCATCGGCTCACGCTATCAAAGTTGGTTTTGTTCTGCTCATTTATCACAGGTGAGATGTGGAGCCAGGTGTGGGCTGCAGAGTGGGACACATGCCGTATGAACTGAGAGTGTGATTCTTCGTAATGACCAGCAGGGGGAGACTCCTCAGAGCTGATCTCTGACCTCAGATTTTCCTGATGCTTTCGGTCTCTAGTGTGACGTCCTGTAGAATAAAACCTGCTTGTGCTGGACATGATGGCACCTCAGAGTTAAAAGGACTCTAACCTGGGACTTTTAGGGCGGGGTTACCATGTGATTGAGAGTTAGGATGTTAAACGCTCAGCTCGAGGCTGAGCAGTCGGTGTCTGAGTGGTAACGTCCATCGTTTATATACAGGCTTTTATTGTTGGGTTGTTCTGGTGTTTGTCCCTGTCTCAGCGTGCAGGCGCGCTCTCCCCTGATAAATGAAATCGTAACCTCTGACCTCTCTGTGCGTCGCTGCCTTTGTTAAACCAGTTTTGTGTCTTTTGGGAGCAATTAAGCCCCATTGTCCGCAGCTTTCCGGCGAGCAGCGCTGCAGAAGTAGGGCTGGTGGATCAATGCGGTCGATGTGCGGGGCTAATTTTAGCGGCTGTTGGTTTTCCATGGGCTCCGGGTTCTGCTGCTGCAGCACAACAATTAAGTCTCTTGGAAACACAGCGGCGCTTCCTGCCAGCAGCTTCGCCAGCTCCCGCTCTTGCGTAACAGAGGTCACAGTGGTGAAGGCAGCCTCCGCCGCTCGCTCCGCTGTGATGGTGTCCTGTGCTCGCAGTGGTGCTTTAGAAGGTGGCTGGATGGGCGTTAAATGCAGGTGTGGGTTTTTTAGCCTTTGAAGCCTAAAACAGAGACGCAGGTTCTCAGTAATCTGCACAAAAATGAAACTTCCTCAGTCTTATTGTACTTCTTGGATGTATTAAAACACACGGGCAGTTAGTGGAACAGCTGTTTCATTTTAATCACATTTGTCTTGGTCTGCGGGCGGAGGGGCGACTCCTCTGTGAGAAAAGTGTCCCTCTGAGCTCGGTGACCCCAGTGAAAAGCTGTGCCTTTGAGTGGCTGCTGATTTAACCTGTGCCTTCATGATGAACACAGTTAACCTGAAGGAAAACACAGACGCAGGTTCTCAGTAATCTGTGTGTGCGTGTGCGTGCGTGTGGTTGACAGCAGCTGGGCCGTGTAGGGGCCACAGGGCTGTAATCGAGTACATTTATTTATTAGTTGTAGTAACTTTATATGGCAGACTTGAATTACTAATGATGAAGTACATGTAACATGTTGAGTTGATGCTTTAAAATATGAAAATGTTTTGTGGGTCTGTAAACTCTGAGCTGCTGGCCGGAGGGGGGGGGCAAGGGGTCAGCGTTCAGTCAGAAACCAGGCAGCACACGGATCAGTTTATAGAATCTGGAGCGTTTGGACCGGGATCAGTGATGTCAGACCGGGATCAGTGATGTCAGACTGGGATCAGTGATGTCAGACCGGGATCAGTGATGTCAGACCGGGATCAGTGATGTCAGATTAGTGATGAACTGAACACGTGGACGTACGGCCCAATGCAAGTAACCGAGGTGATTAAAAACATTTCCGCTTTAACTCACAGAAAACGATGTTCACTTTAATAACCGCATGACCTCTCCTGTAGCGCCACCGTCAGTACAAACTCAGACATTGGGTCGTGGATATGGCCGTGACCTTTGACCTTTGGCTGTGCTGATGTCACCGCTGCCTGTTGGGGTTAATACTCTGTGCTCTCCCGACTGAAATATCCACTGCTTTTCAGTATTGACAAAAAGGGCATCCACCCCCTGCTGAGGCTGTACCCAGGGACTGAGGATTTACACGCACACACACGCACATGCAAACACATGCGCACGCACATGCGCGCGCACGCACATGCGCACACACGCTAACACATGCACACACACGCACATGCACATGCGCACACACGCTAACACATGCACACACACATTCAAACACATGCACACACACACGCAGGTCAGAGTTTTAATCCTCGGAACAGCAGCAGATGGGCGAGTTTGCCACATCAGGATCGTCAGGTGTCACTCACCCGGCGTCCTCCTGTGATTGGCCGACCTCTCTGACACTTGGTGGTCCTGCCCTGTCAAACTCCTCCCATCTGGCACCTCAGCATGACCTAAACAAACGCCCTCCGTCAATCAGCATCCACATACATGCACATCCTCTCCTCCTCTTCCATCGTCCTGCTGTTCATCTGTGTGTGTCTAACCTTTGACCCCTCACCATGCTATTGTTCAGCAGGCCGAGGCCGCCCCGCCTTCCTCACCCATAATCCCTGTGATCCCAATCTCGCCAATCCCAGCTGAGACCACCGTCATCCCTCCAGCGTCACAGGTCTCCTTTTTTTGTTTCTTTTTGACTTTCCTCCTCTGTCTCTGCTCCTTCCTTCCCTCCCTCCATCCTTCCTTCCCTCCCTCCATCCTCAGATTTCCCTCTCGCTCACTTGGCTGCCCTCCTTTCTGTTGAGTTCCATTTTCCATGTCGGCCGTCCAGCTGTGGTGCTGATGAAGTGAGCAGATTAGAGATAGAAACAGCGGGAGGAATGCCACGCTCCCCCGTCTGACTTTCCAGAGCCCATCTGGCTCCTCCCGGGCAGCGAGCGAGCGAGCTGGGCGGTTTAGAGCCAGATGAGGAAGACGAGGTGAAGGAGCAGCTTCTCCCCTCCTGCATGAGTGAATTTGATTGATTTTCTTTTTTCTGACGGCTTCATGCTTCAGAACTGCATCTTCTGCAGCGTGAAATGCCGCCATGTACGTACCGCTCTGTTCTCACTAATCTGTGCTCAAATCCACGGCTTCCTGTTCAGGGTTGAGCCGCTCGCTAGCATCATGAGGAGAGCGAGTCCTTCAGCTGCTGCACAGCGGCCGACCCGGGCTCACTGTGGGTGGAGGGGTGGAGCTCAGGTTCACGGGGGTTTATTTATGTTGAGGATGTTTGTTGGTGGAGATGTTTTCCTCTGTGATGTTCTGATGTGTCTCCTTGTCTCTTCAGGCCAATCCTCCGCCTGTGGTGGTCAACACAGACAGCTTGGACACGCCCCCATACGTGAGTGCAGTTTTTTTACCACCTGGATTGTGTTTTTTCATTGTGACCTTTGGCCTAAAAGTAAAAAGATTTAGATACAGGTTTTCTGTCTCCATGTTATCACATCATCGGAGGTGGTGTTTGAATGGAGAGAGCGCTGCTGTAACATGAGCTTCTACAGAGGGTGGAGGACCAAGTACATGTTTCTTATCTTGATCAAACAATAGGTGACAAGTTTAACCCGTGACACACTAAAATGGGTGGATGATAATTTATGGATCGACTGGTAGGTGATAGATAGAAGGGTAAATAGATGAAGGAATGATACACGGATCGATGGATGGATGGGTGATGGATCAGTAGAGAATAGGTAGGTGGATAAATAAGTAGGTGGATATAAGACTGGATGGGTGGATGGATATAGATGATAGGTTGGTGACTGCTGGATGAACACATTGATAGATGATGGATGGATGGTAAAGGAGGAAGAGGCAGATGGATGGATATTTGATGACGACTGATCGATAAGTATGTGACGTTTACCTGCTGATGCTGCAGAACATACATGTAAACCAGCAACAGGTGCCCCGAGGGGCTTTAATGCACAATTAAATTAAAGATAAAAGATTTAAAAATTATATTAAAAATGACCAGCAGGGGGATTATAGGCATAAATAAATTTATGACTCTGGATATGTGAGTTGGGAGGAGCCGACAGGTGAGCTGATACCTGTGTGTGTGTGTGTGTGTGTGTGTGTGTGTGTTTGCAGGTGAACGGGACGGAGGCTGATTATGAGTACGAGGAGATCACGCTGGAGCGGGTAAGCTGCCTTTTCCTTTATTTCCCTTTGAGTGACGGCCGTGCCGCGAGCCGCCGTAACTCTGTCACGTCTTTACGAGCCACGTAAACGAGCCGCGGTCCGTACCTCAGAGGAGAGATGACCCGCCGCCGCCGATTGTCTGCTTGACTTTGAGGCGCTGCTTTGGACCTCTGCTGCAGCACCGAAGCCTCTGAAAGTGTGAGATTTGGGGGAAATGAGGGCGTCCTGAATGAAGCAGACAAAGCGAAAGTTTCTGATCCTCTCACACAAACAGTTTCTTTTTAATCAGCTCTGTTTTAATCCTGCTCTCTGCCTCTGGTATTATCTGCACATTGTTCCCGTCTTCCTCTTTTTTCTTGTCCTAATTTTGCTTCTTTAAGTGCAAATTATTAGTGCAGCTTTTAAAAAAAGCCTCTGCCAGCCGAGCCTGTGCCTCCGTCTGCGGTGCTAACAGGCCCGCGGCTCGTGCTGTCTTCATCCTTACAACAACCTTCACACACGAAACAACACAATCATGTTCACACGTGAAGGGAGGGCTTTAAAGGGCTTCGTGTTGTTGGCTCGTATTAATCAGATGCAGTAACCTCAGAAGATTAATGCTCCACAGCTACCTTCAGACATCACGTTTCTAATAACTGCACATTTATAAAATCACAGCGTGATCAGGCAGCTGAAAGTCTGCAGGTTCAAGTTCGACCCAATAAAGGCCATAATAATAATAATAATAATAATAATAATACAGCATGCTGGGAGATTACAGTCAAACCAGTGAAAACAATAAAGGTTCAGGAGAAACAGTCGGAGAAATCCACTCTGAAAGTGCCGCTCACACGTTCCTGTTTTCACCTGAGACCGATCTGAGCTAACGAGCCAGGCTTAATGTTTGTGTCTGTTACTCTGGCTCACGCCGGGTGACTTGAATAGAGGAGGTCACCTGAGGTTCGTGTGATGTCAGAAATGGAGGCGGAGCTCACTGATGCTGTGTGAGGGCAGCTGGAGCTGAAGGGCTCCACCTTCAGACAGGAAAAGACCGTTTTGAGAAGCGTGAGAGAAGTGGCAGGAGCTCGTTACTGTAACGGGTATCGGGTTGACTGTAACGGGTATCGGGTTGACTGTAACGGGTATCGGGTTGACTGTAACGGGTATCGGGTTGACTGTAACGGGTATCGGGTTGACTGTAACAGGTATCGGTTTGACTGTAACGGGTATCGGTTTGACTGTAATGGGTATCGGTTTGACTGTAACGGGTATCGGGTTGACTCGTCTGCGTCCTGTTGGCTGGTTCCCGTGCGTTTCCAACCCGACTGCGTTCACAACCCTAACCCTGCACAGCATTAGACTCCACCCAGCTGCTCTGAAACTCCATTTTTTCCTCCTCTCCTTTGTTGCTTTGTGAGACATTATTAAGTTACTGTGAGTTAAAAGCTTCCAGCAGCCCAAAGATCATCGCTTTTAATGTGAAACTGTGGTTTCCAGGGAAACTCGGGGCTGGGCTTCAGCATTGCAGGCGGCACAGACAACCCTCACATCGGCGAAGACCCCAGCATCTTCATCACCAAAGTGATACCCGGAGGAGCGGCCGCGCAGGATGGACGGCTCAGGTGAGACGGCGCATCAGAGCTGGAAGGTGCTCGTTAGTACAGCAGGTGTAATTAATGTGAATGAAGGGTTTCTTGTAAAGGGGCCTTCTCTGTCAGCGATAGGAAAGGCGGAGTTATTACAGTGGCACACTGAGGTTGAAATATAAAGATCTCCATATGTCAGTGAGTTACATCTTTAAAGGAGTTCCTGTGTTCTGGACAGGTGCCTATTTTATAAACAGGTGACCCAAATCCATCAGCACATCCTACAACACCCAGAATGCTTTGTTCCCTCCGTGGCGGCTGCTTTAGAGCGTAGCTTGTGTGGAGGAACAAAGTTTACAGGGATAGCGTTTCCCGAATATCAGGAGCCAAACATTTACAGTTTGTGCTTTAATCTAAGAGAAAATGTGTGTGATGTACTTCATCAGCTGTGAGGGCGGCTTGAAGGTGCAGTGGATGCTGGCCTGATTAAACTCGGCCTCGTGTAATGAGTGAATTCGCCCTTTAAATATCACCGGTCTGCAGTCAGAGGCGGTATCCTTATACCCAGACCCCCCGCCGCCTTTCACGCTTCATTCATAATGCAGCAGTGAAAGTCTGTCACACCTGATCCAGGTAATGATGATGAGAGGATGAAGAGCACAGCTGCTCCTGCCTGGGTCTCAGGTTTCCTTTAAACTGTTTGTTGGAGGCTCAGTTTAGAGCCACAGTTTAGCTTCTGTCTGCTTCGCCTCGACAGGGAAGTTAGAAACAGTCGGTCATGTCTGCCTGTTTTTATCAGAAAATAAATCCTGAGTTTAAATGAATGCAGGCTGTGATCGCTCTGTTTCAGGGTCAATGACGTCATCCTGAGAGTCAACGAGGTGGATGTTCGGGACGTGACCCACAGCCGAGCCGTGGAGGCGCTGAAGGAGGCGGGATTCTCTGGTCCGACTCTACGTCCGCAGGAGAAAACCCGTCTCAGAGAAAGTGATGGAGATCAAGCTGGTGAAAGGACCCAAAGGTAGCGTGAAGGGTTAAATTGTATGTTCCTGTGTGCAGACCGACCTCCACGCTGGTGTTTCCAAACATTAGAAAAATCCACCACCTCCAACAAGACCTGGACTACCAGACTACTGACAGTCTGTGAGAACCAATCACACGGCACCAAACGGCTCTAAATTGGGCTCACTGGGAAGTTGCACCCATGAGTCGTGGGTCAATGTTTGGAGGGGTGAGTTTCCCCGTGGCTCCGGTCTTTAAACCCGCCCGTTTCTGCCACGTCACCTCTCCAACAGAACCAGCTGTTCACTTCCTGCCCGATGTGCACACTTCATGTGTGAGTGGTCTCATCGCCGCAGCGCGATGGAAGCAGCGAGACGTACAGATGGCGTGAGTGTGTGTCGGTTGTGTGTCGCCGTGTCCCTGGATCGTCTCGCTCACTGAGGAGCTTTAGTGAAATCCCAGCGAGCCTCGTTTATTCAGACGAGGAACAAAGCCTCAGTTTCCACGGAAACATCCGGCGATATGCTTCTGTGCATCTCTGTGTCCTGATTCGTTCCCGTGTTAAACTGGCAGCAGTGTGTGTGTGTGTGGGGGGGGGTCTCTGTTTGGCCCTGGGAAGGATGCGCAGTGGGGGGGTGTACCCATAATTCCTCAGTGTTTTCCAGTCTGATCCTCTCCCTCACCCCGCCCCCTCCTTCTGGCCCTGATGTGTTGCAGGTCTCGGCTTCAGTATAGCAGGCGGCGTGGGCAACCAGCACATCCCGGGCGACAACAGCATCTACGTCACCAAGATCATCGAGGGCGGAGCTGCTCATAAAGACGGGCGGCTGCAGATCGGAGACAAACTGCTGGCTGTAAGGACGCTCAGAGAAGACTCTAACCGAGTGCTGCAGGCTTCAAATCATCACCAAACTTTTATTATCATTGTTTCAGTCCAGGAGCAACACAAAGGCCATGAAAGTCTGCAAATACCAAAGCACCAGTGAACCATTAATACCATAAATAATTAGGAAAAGTCTTCACTACAAAAACATGACAGAGTTGTTCATGAAAACCTTTTAAAAACCATAAAAAGACTCAAAAATAAAACCAGTAAGACAGAAATAAATAAAATATTAAAAACTGACAATGAATGAGGAAAAAACATGACACCAGATAATTTAACCCCAAATAAAAGAATAAAATATTAACAAAAACCAACAATAGTCCAGTAAACAATCGAGATAAATAATAAAATCAATCAAAGCTACAAAGAATCAATAAGAGAAAATAAAGTAACCAATGAAATTAGCATTAAAATAATAGGTAAAAATATTGAAACCCAACAATAAACCAAAGAAAAATGAGACTCGGGTCAAACCAACGGGAAAAGATGAAGAACAGAAGTGAAACGTTTAATTCAGACAGGTTTAAACCAATGAACTTATTTGTTTTTATCAGTGAAGAACTTTAATATTTAAATATTTCTGAGGTTGTATCAGGATCTTTGATGTGAGTTACAGAATACGGAGAGCCGTTCATCGTCTTCAGGCGCTGCAGGCAGGAGGGCGTGTCTAACCTGAGCCTCTCTCCACAGGTGAACAGCTCCTGCCTGGAGGAGGTGAGCCACGAACACGCCGTCACTGCCTTGAAAAACACTCCTGACGTGGTCTACTTGAAAGTGGCTAAACCCAACAGTGTCTTCATGAACGACAGCTTCGCTCTCGCCCGACCTCACCAACTGTGAGTGACCGCTTCCGTTTCATTTCATGCATGCAGAAGGAGAAACACTTCCATGAGACAAGACAAGTGCGGCTTTACTGTGGTTCTAGGAGAGCCTCGTGAAGTTCTCCTGTGGTTCTAGGAGAGCCTCGTGAAGTTCTCCTGTGGTTCTAGGAGAGCCTCGTGAAGTTCTCCTGTGGTTCTAGGAGAGCCTCGTGAAGTTCTCCTGCTTCATGAAGTTGGTTTTAGGACGTTACAGCTGCTGCACTCCTCCCATTTTTAAACGACTTCCTCAAACATCTTCTCAGGATGAAGTTTCCGTTTGTTCGGGAACTCTGACTTCCTGTACGGAAACGTTTTAGAGCGGTTTTATTCGAAGACCTTACATAAGGCAGGTCTTACAGTGATCAGCTGACCTGTTTAAATTGAAGGAATCCTGGATGAGTGTAACTCACCTGGGCATGGATCCTGTGGAGGGTTTTCCCTCTAACATCAAAGATGAGCAGGTCCTGCCTTTGTGCCTTTGACCCTGAGCTGGTGCTGAAGTCAGCCAGGACTGCCGCGGTCTGTCTTTGATGATCAGGTGGGGGCGGTGATGGCGTTCCCAGCGGCGTTCATCAAATGAGTTATGAGCGCACTGGAAACGAGGACTGATTCAGGAGGATAAACCTGAGGGGGCGGGGCTTCAGCGTTGCCCAGTGCTCTCTTATGGAAACAAGAACACCAGAGGTACTTAAGGTTGGCAGCCGAGGTGTTGAGATGCCAAAGAATGATCCTAATGCTGCCGGGCTGCAGAAATCCATGAGTGGCGGAAACGTCCTGATTCGGTTGTCCGGCATCGGCGGAGTTGCTGATGGTGACGGAGAGATGATGGTGCAGGAAATGTTGGATGTTACCATCTCTGGGTGATCATCACACGATTTCCTTAAATCCACTCAGCAGACGGTGCTGGTTTAAACAAAAACTAGATTCTGACCAGAACGCCATCACCGCAGACGCTACAGCCATCCATCTGCCCGTCTCCTGCTCCACCTGCTTCACCCGCTCCTCATTTATGAACAAAAACCAGAGAGGCTTGAACTCCTCCATCTAAAACTCCCTAAAATGGAGTTTTTTTCTCCACCCTTTTCTGAGTGAGAGCCGTGATTCAGATTAGAAACCAGCCGTTCCAGTTATATTTAAGGTTTGTGCCATAACTGAGCAGCACTGCCTCCATCTGCACGTTCTCCATCAGCTCGGAGCAGCCCGACCCTTTTCATCCAGAGACCAGATCCAACCTTTGTCTTGTTTTTCTGCTTTAGATTTATCAGTGAAGTTATTTGCTGAACCTTCCGGCGTTTTGGGGCCTGCTGTGGAAACACAAACCAACATGCTCGAGGGAAAGTTTCCTCTGAGAAAGTTCCCACATATGGAAATTTCCTTTTCTTGGAGAACACGGTCTCCAGTTAGAGGGAAAACCTCACAGCTTCACTAACAACATCCTAACCACCGATAACTGCTCTGAAATCTCCAACCATCTTCAGCCCCTTTGATCCGGAGATCCCTCTGTGCTCCTCCTCCCTTACCCTCTGTTATCGCCACCCTCCTCCTCCTCCTCCTCTTCCTCCTCCTCCTCCTCCTCTGCTGATATTGAGTTGAGATGTGAAGGACGAACAGCGAATCCAGTCTGCGTGCTGGCAGCATCACAAACTTCAGGTGCTCGAGTCCATCGGGATGACTGCGGCAGAAGCGCAGAGGAGGACCAGTGATCAGCCACACTATGCAGACCAGCCGAGGACATCAGAAGGGAAGCCCTGAGACAGAACCGAGTCCACTGGTGGGGTGTTGTTGTGGCCCTGTGCTCCACGGGGGGCCAACAGGCATAAAGAAGAGAAGACGTATCAGCACAAAGAAAATGTGGAGTAGGTGAGGTGTGTGCTCTATAGAAACCCATCAGCTAATCTGCTGACTGAGCTTCAGGCTTTGGGGTTTTGAGGGTATCCAGAGGCCAGCGTTTAGGTTTAGGCTGGTTCTTATTTACAAATGTTTTTAAAAACCGATGGAAGCACTCATTCTGAACACGAAAGCTTCCAGTCCACCGATCCACGTCAGTTATTAGACGACCATCAGAGGTAGAAGAAGATTTCCACCTAAAATTCACTGAATTCACTGAAGATGAGCTTCGTTTAGAACAACAGTATTGACTGATGAGAGCATCCTGGAGGAGATGATCTCACCTCTATCAGCCAAATTAGGACTTCAGACTCTGCTGCTGCTGCAGAGCAGAACCTGAAGACGTCACCTGGTGTATTGGTCTTGTCTTTGTTTCTGAGGGGGAGGCGGAGCTACAGCTGCTCTGTGTAACCTGGCGTGTATCCTCTAAAAGGCTTGAGTCTGGAGCTGGTTGTGTTTCTTGCTCACTAGTGTAGTTTACGACCCCCTCGGCGGCTCCCGGCCTCAGCCAATCAGGACTGGAGCCTGACAGGTGAGGTGAGTAGGTGTGGGATCAGATGCAGCAGCTGAGCGTCAAACACTTAGACTGTGTTCAGACTGGTTTTAATGGTTTTCTCCCTCTCCTCTTCCAGCATATTCCCAGCGCATGGAGAATCATATCAGCCCCCCCAACTTCCTGGGTCAGCCCCTCCCTCCACCGGCATCCTCGGGACGTTACTCCCCGACCCCGAAGAGCATTCCGGGAGACGATGATGTCACCCGGTGAGGACAGGAACACTGCACGCACCTTTAAAATCATTTTGATATCAGAGTTTGTGCAGCTGCGTTCAGAGAGACGGATGAACGGTGCTTCGCCCTCTGCTGGATCAAAGGGGCAGTTACACCCTCGGTGTCAGGGTTCGAGCTGCAGCTGTGGAGAACCAGAGAAACAAAGTTAAACCAGAATTTAATTTTCCCGATTTCACGTTTCTGTCATATTAATGCTGCCACAGGGGTCACGTGACTCCAGCAGACGGCGCTGAGTTAGCACGAAGTTCAGCTCTTCCTGTGGAGATACCTCATCTGGCTGAGCTGCCTCTCCACAGTCTCCTCCCATGGTTTTAGCCTGATAGTCTTTATTTCATAGTTGTGCAGCACCGCAGGGCGAGAGCGGAGAGGCAGCCAGATGATATAAAAACAGGAAGAGTCCCGGCTAGCTGGTCATCACTGACTGAGTTTTCAAAATAAGAGCCACGGCATTGTTGACAGTCTCCAAATACACCTGTAGAGTCTGCGCGTGGGAGACGCTGCTTTGTGATGACTCACAGCTTCTCACGTGACTTCAGATGATTGATGGCTGCTGTGTTTGATCCCACAGGGAGCCCAGGAAGGTGGTGCTTCACAGAGGAGCGACGGGACTGGGCTTCAACATTGTGGGCGGGGAGGACGGCGAGGGGATCTTCATCTCTTTCATCCTCGCCGGAGGACCGGCTGACCTGAGCGGAGAGCTGAGGAAAGGAGACCGACTCGTCTCCGTACGTATCCACGCTCACGTGTTGAAATCCAACAGATCTAAAAGCAGGTTTTCCTTCAGGAAATCGGGACGAGGTGGCGACCAACTCTAACCTGGCTGCAGGCGTTTAAACTGGGTGTGACTGAGGAGGGACAAACGTCTGTCTGAATGACTGCTGAAACTCTAACGATCGGTGGCTGAGAGTCGATCGCCCGCGTCTGACGTCTGTTTGTGTTTCCAGGTGAATGGCGTGGACCTCCGTAACGCCACCCACGAGCAGGCCGCCGCCACCCTGAAAAACGCCGGGCAGACGGTGACCATCGTTGCCCACTACAGACCAGAAGGTGAGACACACCTGTGGGATCACGTGACGTTTCTGACATGAACCCTGGAAGGTCTCCTGTGTTTGTGGAAAACGGACCCCTTTGTGTTGGTGGTGAACTTGAAGTTTCCCTTTAGGAAAATGTTTCTGTCCGTGCTGCTGTCATGGTTGAACTCTGACCTCTGTCTGTTCAGAGTACAGCCGTTTTGAGGCGAAGATCCATGACCTGAGGGAGCAGATGATGAACAGCAGCATCAGTTCGGGGTCGGGGTCTCTGAGGACGAGTCAGAAGAGGTCGTTGTACGTCAGGTGGGTGTGATGGCTGGAAGACGCTCGTTACCGAAGCCGTAATTTTAGCTTATGCTGAAAATCATGAATAAACATTTGTGTTTCTAATTGTGCGTCTTTAGAGCTCTGTTCGACTACGATAAGACGAGAGACTCCGGTCTGCCGAGTCAGGGACTGAACTTCAAGTTCGGAGACATCCTTCACGTGGTGAACGCCTCCGATGACGAGTGGTGGCAGGCGAGGCAGCTGACGGCGCAGGGAGAGGTGGAGGAGGTGGGAGTCATCCCCAGCAAGAGACGGTCAGTCCAACGCGCTCGGGTGTGTGTGTGTGTGTGTGTGTGAGATCTGATAAAGCTGATAAATTATGGGATGCTCGGTTTCTGGGGCTGGTCCTGACCTCATGAATATCAGCTGCAGATTTTTGTATTTGTTACATGAATTTCTGCTTTTCCTGGATTCATTCCTGCTGAGAGCTTCACCCGCTGACCTTCGACCTTCTGCGTTTTCTCTCAGGGTTGAGAAGAAGGAGCGGGCACGGTTAAAGACGGTGAAGTTTAACGCCAAGTCTCGGGACAAAGGGGTGAGTGTGTGCGGCTGCAGGCGGGAACACGTGTGAGCCCTCTGGAGTCTGAAGTGTGTTTTATGAACACAACTTTATTCATACGACATCACTAGAAGTACAAATAAACCGGGTCACACTTTAAATCTGCCGACACTTCCAAAGATGATTTATTACAGGTTCAGTTACATCTGTAGAGGAACTCTGAGTTTATTGGCTGTTTGCTTCATGGATGTTTACACACCCCTCAGCCTTAATTAAGCTCAGCCTTAAAGCTCAGCCTTAATTAGGCTCAGTCTAAGCACAGTCTGCTGAGTCCTTCATGTTTCCTGCAGTCACCCTTGGTGAGCAGTCAGTATTTAGTGAAGCCAGACTCTCACCTTCAGCGGGAACCTTTGACCTCTGTTAGGAACTGTAACCCATCAGTATCCTGGGATGGCTCCATTCGATTTGTGTGGAGTAAGATTCTGCTGGGGTTAAATCAGCTGATTCAGGGGGGGGTACTGATTCTGATGGAGTGACCCAGGAGCTCCAGAGGGTCGGCAGCCTGTTTAATGCCGGGTTTGACCTGTATGTGTGACCTTTGACCTGTTTGTGTGGTTCGTATGAGCGCTGCCGTGTGATTGGGCCGCAGCCACCTGATCTCCACCCACTAATGAGTGTGTGTGACTAATGTTTGAAGCGGCCGGTGTTAACAGCATGATGGTCTCTGAGACGTTTCTCTTCTTCACCAAACCGCAGCAGCCCCTCCCCCTCCACCTTTACACCGTGTGCCGCTTTAACATGCGTCGCCGCAGCGTCGCCCGCCAGCCCACCCTCTAACACGGCAGACCGAGGGCGGGGAGGCGAACCGCCCGACATGCATGACGCCCCCGGGCTCCTCCCCTCCTCTCCATTCAGAGTGAAACGCTTGACATTGATGTCTGCTGCTGCTCTCAGACACCTTCCTCCTCTTCCTCCTCACCACTCACCCTGTTTTCTGTCTCCTGCTCTGTAACGTCAAAGTGCAGCATGTGATCTGATGATGTCACTAGTCCCGCCTCCCACAGTTATGCTTATATCTAACTTAAACTAGCTGGTGGCCCATTGAACCACCTTAAAGCTGAACTAATCAGCCCTTTGGGCCCTTTTAGCTGCTCTAATGAATCCACAGTAAGAGGAGAGCTGGTGGAGGGAGTGGAGCTTTCAGCAGTGGGTGGAGACCAAAGATGAAGCTAAAGGAAGTTTAACACGGCTGCGAAGGTGGTCGTCTCTGCTTTATAGCAGGTATACCAGGTATCCCCAAATTATTAGCCAATAATCAATGTCTCCACTGCACCAGGAGCCTCCAGTAATAGTATCCTCCATCTCAGCACTCACACACAAAGCATTTAGATGGTTACCTCCTTCAGGAGGTGGTGGAGGCCAGCCCCTCTGACCTTTATAGCTCCTCATTTTGGCTCGAAGTATCTCGGTGTGAACACGGTGGAGCCTCCTTCAGGAGGTGGGTGAGCCCAGAAATGGGACTAAACAGGTCGCACATACCTGTCTTCAGTCTGAAACCAGCTTATATGTTGGCCACACTCACTCTCTGATCCATACTGGACACAGACACCTGCTGGATCCCTGTGTCAGGTGATCCCTGCTCGATAGATCCTCGGGGGTCTGGATCCAGTTTAACGAGACAAACTGTTTCCAGTTGATGACTTTGTGTCGTTTGCAGCGCAGAAAGAAGTAAAAACCAAATAAAACAGTAGTTAAACGTCAGTGTCGGCCCAGATTTATGACCTCACTGCTGACATCATGTTCCAGTCATCTGCTGATTGGTTCGTTTACACTTTAAGAGAAAAACTGTCTGAGTTGCAGAGGAGTCAGAGGTATTTCTGCTGCAGCTGGTGTTTTCTCCTTAAAGAGCATCAACCACACAGTGACCTCGTTTAGGTCTCAGCCTGAGGTTTGATTGGCCTGTGGGCAGACAGGACGTTAACGGTCATACAGCTGATGATGAAGCTGTAAACCTGTGACTCTGCTTTGCTTACTCAGCATTCAATAATGAGGGCAGCTGCTGCAGAAAATAACTTTTCCTGATGGCAAACAAAGGCGTCGTTCACGGAAATAACCACACGGCTTCTCTCGGCTTGTAGCTGCTGTGTGTCTGCATGATGTCAGCATGTCACCTTCACCCTCCTCCTCCTCCTCTGTGGAAACGTGTGAAGAGCGGCGCTCTGTAGGCTCAGCTCTGAGTCGCCTTTTTGGCCTTTTTCCTGTTTGTTCCTCGATTTCACAGTTCGACTTTTTATTTAATGTTTCAAAGCCAGACTGAGGCACGCAGAGCTTCTCATTCTGTCCAAGCCGACATCACACCCCCCATCTCCCTTTCTTCCTCCTCTTTTTTGTTTTACTCCATCACCCCTCCTCTTCCTCCTCCTCAGCAGTCTCTCAATGACAAGCGTAAAAAGAACCTCTTTTCCCGAAAGTTTCTGTTCTACAAGAGCAAAGAGGCGAGCGAGCAGGAGACCAGCGACGTCGACCGTAAGTACCAGCGTGGGGGAGGCGGGGCGGGCGGTCTGTCTGAAAGGAGATTGGCCGGCGACAGGAAGAGAGATCAGCTGGTGGCTGCGTGCTGAACATGCGCCGGCTGTTGCTGCTGCAGGGCGAGGCTGCATCAATGTGGTCTGAACAGAGGCTTTAAAAAACACAAAAAGGTCGACCTGCCGTCACCTGAACCCAGAGCCAGCATGGCCGCCCTGCAGCGCCGACGCCCTGCAGCGCCGACGCCCTGCAGCGCCGATGCCCTGCAGCGGCGCCCCCCGGTGGCGTTCCCTCTGCTCTCTCAGTCTGTCGCTGTCACTCAGTAACTTTGTGTTTCTGTGGTTGTTTTCCCTCCTTTTGTTCACTCGGCTCTGCTGGCTGCAGGACAACAGCGAGGACGTGATGTCGAAGGGACACAGTAAGTTTCCTCCCCCCCCCGCCCCCAAACCCACAAACTCCCATCAGCCTCTTTGGTCTCCACCAGCTTCCCCCATAAACCTCCACTGAAGATTCAGAAGTCCAAAACTAAAGCGGCGCCTCAGTCGGTGCCGACCTTTCACCTTAGCCTTGCTTTTGCTCCATCAGAGGCTCCAGAATCCGTTTACCTGAGCGAGCCTCATAGTCTGACGGCCCTCGGTGACGCTTCCTTCCTTTACTGACGTACTCAAGTTCACAGAAAAATGCTGAAACTCAGCGACAGAGAAAAGCAGCTGATCTGTTTGTAACTGAATACTAACTAAAGTGTTTCCTGTGTTATGAGTCAGTCTGAGGTCAGTCTGAGGTCAGCTCACTCCTCTTTTAATAGAAATCAGCTTCATGTTTATTCTGAGAGCTCAGAGAAAACTGAAACTGGGAGTGAATATCAGCTGAAACATTTCAGCAGCCTTCCTCATGAAGCTTAGATGAAGGTGATCACTGAGACTCCAGGTGTGAACATCAGCAGCTGCTCATAAAGGTTCGTTGTAATAATTCCATAAATGTCACCTGCATGTCCCAAAACTTGACCCGAGCAAACCGTGAAAACTGAATAAAGTCTGATCAGAAAGTACAAACAAACTTTATTTAGACTTCAGTTTGATAACAGTCAGATAAATAAAAACAGTTTAAGGTGTAAAACTCGACTCACCGTGAGGAGATCCCGATCGTTTCTATGGAACGTCAGGATCATGTCTCCCAGTTTGGTGCCTGTGAACACTGTTCTCCGATATTCCTGACTCCGGGTCAGAAGTTCATCACCTCTAAGTTGAGCCTCAGCGCTTGTAAAAATTAAACTTTGGCAGACAAACCGGTAGAAGTCGGACGATGAATCCAATGGTGGTTTCTGGTGGAAAGCGAGTCGGAGACCTTCCCTCCCTCCTCTTCCTCTCCCTCCCTCCTCTTCCTCTCCACAGACCTTCGTGGATCCTTCGGGCCGGAGCTCTTCGCTCTGTCGATGAGTTTCCGCCGCTCGTCTTTCATGATGTTTTAATGTTTTGTTTCTGCTGTTTCCTGTTCATCGCTCCTGTGGAAGATCCAACCTGAAGTTTGTTTCATGGAAAGTTACAGGATAAACATCGGAATCAGTGACGGGCACGAAAACAAAAGCAGATCTTTTTTAGCGTTCCCGCAGTGAACTCTGAACTCTGCAGCCTGGAGGAGAACCTGGACTCCAGGCCCAGATGTGCAGTTTGAAGTGAAGAGGTTAAAACTTTGTGTTGTGGGTTTGATTTGGACCGCTGAGCGTTTCTGCAGGTTTGATAAAATATTTGTACTTTATGACGCATCAGTGGAAACAATGAACCGGCATTTTTCTCCCTCTGTGAACGTCAGCAGGTTCAGGAAGCTCACAGTGGTGTTTCCAGAGGTTTGTCCAGCTGATGATCCAGAGAAGAAAAACAGCTCAGTTCTGATTGATTCGTTAATTTTGCTGTGCGGGATCAGATATGATGGCTGTGTAAAAGATAGGCGGAGCTTAAATGAAGCCAAGTGTCTTAAATCTGCATTCTGTGTAGTGATCAGCAGGGGGCGACTCCTCCTGATCTTTGAGCCTTACTGAAGGGAACGTGACCTTTAGAAAATTTTGGTGTCCTTAGAAAAGGGATGGGGGGGGGGTTCTAAGGAATGATTGACAGGTCGCAGCCCACTGAGATTCATCCCTCTCTCGTTAAGTCTGCTCGGGGCTTCCAAATGGATGACATCACAGTGGCTACGTCCGTCTTTTATATACAGTCTGTGGTTAATATAATGACATCAGGGTTTTATGACGATCGCCCGTTTTCAGGAAGGGAGAGGGAGAGTGAATGTTATAATTATAGAGGTCAGGGAACAGTCCTGGAAAGATTTGGAACGCTTTTCAAGGTTTTCTTGTGCTGTTCGGGCTGAACATGAGTCGGACGGTTCGTGCTGCTGTGATTGATCTGCTGCCTCGAGTCTCCTGTGTGATCCAGGCTCGGAGCAAAGCATTCTGGGACAGCGATGTGACCTCTGTTTTTGTTGTGATTCCAGAACACGTGACCTCTAACGCCAGCGATAGTGAGAGTAGCTACCGTAAGTCCGCCTTGCCGCTCGATGACTCACAGGAAACACTAACGATCAGCGTGACCTCTCGCTGACCCCTCACTGATGTCGTTACCGAGCATAAACTGCTGATTGGCCAGTAACAGCATGACCTCACACCCCGCGGTTTGCCCCCTGCTAACGCCACTGCTGCATGGACTCTGCCGCTTCACTGACAGCGACCCTCATCTGTGCAGCTCATTGCTTACACTGCACTAATGAGGCTGAACCTTTTTACTGACGTCAGGAGCAACGTAACAATATTTAACCTTAAACGTGTAAACGAGGCGAACAGAAACAAACTGGAGCCGATGATGTCGGCCGCGCTGCGGAGAAGATCCCACCACTGGGAAATGAAACACGTGATCAGACTTATCCGTAATCGAAAACATCGTCAGGAAGTGCAGAAAGCAGGCAGCCTGCGCACAAACCTGATGTGACTGCAGGTCTGAGAAACTTTATTTAAACTCTTTGTATCTGCCGCCGTCCTCGTTTCTGCAAACACTGATGTAATCCTGCAGGTGCAAACTCCACCTACTAACCAACCTCAGTAGATAAATCCCCCTCGCCTCATCCTTCGCCCTCCCTCCGTCTCTCCTCCTCTTCACCTTCATCCCTCGCTCACACCCCTCAGGTCCCGTCTAAGCAGCAGGCGCCTAAACTAACCGACCTCTGTGTTTCCAGGTGGGCAGGAGGAGTACGTGCTGTCCTACGAGCCCGTCGTTCAGCAGGAAGGTGAGACCCGGTGACGGGAAACCGTCTCTATGCTCGTTTATCATTTTTCAAGTAATCTGATTACCATGAGAGGTTCTTAGGGAGATGCTGAGGTAATGCAGTAAATAAATGTTCCACGATCAGGAGGCTAAAGAGGAGGCAGGCTGTAGATATCCAAGTTCAGTGCAGCTCAGGTATAAAAAGGTGGATGCTGATTTCATCCGGTCAGGGTCACGTTAGGGTCACTTCCTGTGTGTCTGGAGCTGATGTGCTTCGATTCTCCCCCGCAGTGAACTACACCCGTCCCGTCATCATCCTCGGCCCCATGAAGGACCGGATCAATGACGACCTGATCTCCGAGTTCCCCGACAAATTCGGCTCCTGCGTCCCCCGTAAGTGCAGAGAACACCTGTAAACAAACGATCGGCGTGTCCTCGTGTCGCCCGCTGTTTAAAATCGTAAACCTGCCCCCGCTCTCAGATACGACTCGACCGAAGCGGGACTACGAGGTGGACGGCAGAGACTATCACTTTGTGATCTCCAGGGAGCAGATGGAGAAGGACATCCAGGACCACAAGTTCATCGAGGCGGGGCAGTACAACAACCACCTGTACGGCACCAGCGTGCAGTCGGTCCGAGAGGTGGCGGAGAAGGTACCGCGCAATGATGACACGCCTCTTTACCTCCACCCCCATTGAACAGTGGTGAACAGAGGTGGTGTTCTTCTGCTGTTTTCAGGGTAAACACTGTATCCTGGACGTGTCGGGCAACGCCATCAAGAGACTCCAGCTGGCTCAGCTTCACCCCATTGCCATCTTCATCAAACCCAAATCTGTGGAGAACATCATGTGAGTCATTCCATCCAGGAAACCTTTCTGCTCTCAGTTCTCAGAATGAAAAGCATGAAGGGTGATGATGTTTTCACCTGCAGGGAGATGAACAAACGTCTGACGGAGGAGCAAGGCAAGAAGACCTTCGACAGAGCCAACAAGTTGGAGCAGGAGTTCACCGAGCATTTCACAGGTGAGTCTCCACACACATCTCCACCTCTCGTTCAGGAAAGGCCACGTTACGGTTTTACTCGTGCGCTGCAGCTTGCCCTGCTGGTCGTGTGCTGGAGGTGCAGTAAAATTCAGACGGGAGGAAATTTGATCTTCTCTTCAAGGTCGTCTCCTCGTGCAGCTCTCAGGTCGCTTTCTGGAAGTCTCCACCAAGGCTTCTGTGCCAAACTGACCCGACTCTGAGAGTCGCCGCTGGTGTCGAGAGCCACCGGGGGGGGCAAAGGAATTGAGTATTATGGCAGCTGTGGAGATCCTCACTTCCACAAAACCAGGAGCATGTAGCCTGACAGCGGTGAGGAGCTGCCCAAGGAGACGACCTTAGTTCTCATTGGTTTCAGAGAGCACACACAGTACTAATGACATCACAACTAATGACATCACAGCAGGCACAACCTACTCAATGGCAAAAACGGAAACGCCAGTCATTACTTTATCTAAGAAAGGTAAAAATACGAGTAAATAGTAATAAACACCAGGTGTGGGGAGTCAGGGGTGTGGCTAGGTAAAGTACAGGTGTGCTGGATGATGTCAGCAGCACAAAAGATGAAACAAACCAAACCTGAAAGTGTCATTCATTGGGGGGAGGAGCTTAACACAGGTGCACTTAACGACCCTCTCTGCCGTCAGACCTCTGCAGGAGGAAAACCTGCAGTGAACAGGAAGGGGCGGGGCCATAACACTTTTATAACTTCTGTGTAACTGAGGAGGCTTCGTTAGGGTCCTCTCATCAGACCTAGGACAAGAATAGGAACATGCACCTGTCTGTGGTGCCCATCTGTACCTGTGTAGGTAGACTGCGCGCTCGCTTGTGATGATGTCACATGGGTTGTTGCTGACCTGCTCTGTTTGTGTCCAGCCATTGTACAGGGCGACACTCTGGAGGAGATCTACGACCAGGTGAAGCAGATCATCGAGGAGCAGTCGGGTCCCTTCATCTGGGTCCAGTCCAAGGAGAAGTTATGAAGGTGGACGCGGTGGCTCCTCCTCCTCAGATTCAGTTTGCTTTGAACGCCGAGTCGACCTGCAGATGTCCCCTCCCCCACACCTCACCCCTTCACCCGCCCCATCAGCGACACGGCGGCTGACCCGAGTTCAGTTTAGCTTCTTTTTCTTTCTTTTTTTTGCCTGATAAGACTTCATCTTTGGGTTTCCTGACCAGCAGAGCAAAGCACACAGGAAGTTTGATGACATCACACTCAACGCGGTACAGCTCCTTAATGTTTAAGGGAGGAGAACTTTAGAGGAGGAGAAGAAGGTACATGGAAGCAGCGAGAAGAAACGTACGAAGCGGACTTTGTTTGGTTTTCTGTTTGTGGGTTTTTCCCATTTCTTGTCTTGTAAGGTAAATAGGTGGGCGGAGTTTCAGTCTCAGGCAGCGTCTGTCGGTCCGGAGGAGGCGGAGACACAAAAAGCAAAACTTTGCACGTTTGAGCTTTAACAGCATGTCAGTTAATCCCGTTTTTTTCCCCATCAGCCCCTTCGCCTCGCGTCTGATGTCACCGCTTTTCTCTTCTGTTGGTTCTTAAACTCGATTCATCTTCAGTTCGGTTTGTCTTTCGCTCCTCGCTGCTGCCAGATGTTCATCAGGACGCTGCGAGGTTCCTGCTCTGCTGCTAGAGGGCGCCGCGAGGTTTACCGAAGAGATATGAAGATTTTTATTTTTAGAGAAACGATTTAAAACAGTCTATAAACGAGAAGCAGCAGATTTATGTTCAGGTGATGAACTGTATTGATTGATTTTCAGTTAACGATCATTAAAGTCGCCTCTGACGACTCCGACTGCAGACACGATGAGACAAAGAGCCAGAAAATATTTTTATAAACAAAATAAGTTGAGTGCAATCACCAAAGGAAAAATAATAGGAAATAAATATTTTACATCAAAAAATCTACAAGAAAATCCCAAATAAACTTATTTTTATTACCAGAAAATTATTTAGAAAATCTAAAAACTGAACTTTATTTTACAGAATACTAAATCATGAAGTCCCTCATAATTACAGAAGAACAGATTAATGATTACATCACACATAAAATCTAACCAAGAGAAAAAGCAGCAGGTTTTAAGACAAAACAAAAAAATTATATTAAAAACTCAGAATTTCACATTTTTTAACAAATCACAAAAATTCTTTAAAATTTACAGAAAAAAATTAAATAAAAACTAAAAACTTAGAAAGACACAAAGTGCAAATGTAAAAACAACAGTTATTAGAAGTTAATTTTAATAGTTGGTTCTGACCCCTAAAATCTGAAATACTAAAAACTTTAATAAAGTTTTTTTAGGTTGATTTTAATGTTTGAAGAAGACGTAAAAAAACAGAATCATTAGAAACTTATTTCACAAAATAAATAAAGATTAAAAAAACGAGGCTTAAAAATAGGAGAAATCAGGATGTGATTTTAAGTCCGTTTGAATTACGCGAACATCGTTTTTACAGGTCGTACGATAGCGATTCTCACGCTCCTCTGATACGAAATCGCGAGTTTTAGTTTTGCGGTTTAGGAAAACGAGACTCGAGCAGGTTTTTCTCCTCTCGAGTCGATGTACTCGTTTCCTCGATGCGGTCGCGTGACGGAGCGGCGCCCTCTGCAGTTAGAACCCCGCCAGTCGTCATGGCGACGTCCGTCAGCGTCGTCAGTGTCTTACCACAAAAACGATGTCGATCACGTGATTCGCGCGGCCGGAGACGAGCCGCCGGCTCCGGGCGGGCGTCAGAAACACGATTATTGTACAATGAGATTTTGACAGATATTTAACCCTCAGTAAACTGCCTATTTTGTTATAATAAAGTCTATATTGAACTTTACTTAAGCACTACTACTACGGGAATTATTTTCTTTGCATTGTTAATCATATATGAATAGAAAGTATAAAGATATTTGAATATGAATATATTTTTTTCTTTTTCTTTCGATCACCACCTCCTCTGTCTTTTAATTTTCTTTTTTAAGCATAATAAAAACTTAACAATAAAACCACGAGCGGTCAGTCTATTCATTTATAATAAAGTCATGAAGTCTGAAAACAACACAAGGTCTGTTCCTGTGACTTTATGTTGTAAACTTGATGCTGCATTTGTGAGACTGTGCTGTGGTCACAGTTTTACCGTCAGCCTCACCCCTGAGTGAGCATCAGACAGGTGACTCATCCAGCTGCGTCAGCCACAGCCGTCATCATGCATTTATTAACTCCCAGGCTGGACTACTGTAATTCATTATTATCAGAAAGGCTGTCCCAAAAACTCCCTGAAAAGCCTTCAGCTCATCCCAAAATGCTGCAGCTAGAGTACTGACAGGGACTAGAAAGAGAGAGCAGATTTCTCCCATATTGGCTTCTCTTCATTGGCTCCCTGTTAAATCTAGAATAGAATTTAAAATCCTTCTCCTAAACATACATACAAGGATCAATGAGAGTCAGGCCCCATCTTATCTCCAAAGACCTCATAGTACCGTATCACCCCAATAGAGCACTTCGTTCTCAGACTGCTGGCTTACTTGTGGTTCCTAGGATACTTCAGAGTAGAATGGGAGGCAGAGCCTTCAGCTTTCAGGCCCCTCATCTGTGGAACCAGCTCCCAGCTCGGATTCAGGAGACAGACACCCTCTCTTATTTTTAAGCATTAGGCTTAAAACTTTCCCTTTTTGATCAAGCTTATAGTTAGGGCTGGATCAGACGGCCCCTGAACCACCCCTTAGTTATGCTGCTATAGGCCTAGGCTGCTGAGGGGGGTCCCATAATGCACTGTTTCTTCTCATTCACCTTTATTTACTTGTTTATACTTCAGCAATACGTAACTGAACGAAGTAAATATGACATAAAA
>JAMQGT020001557.1:0-16646 GCA_024447675.2 Pterophyllum scalare | reverse complement strand
TGTTTTGCATAGCCTTCGTTCCATTTGTCATATTGCTCACAGTGATCTGCTCAACTCGCTTTAAAAAAAGCAAGTGCATGTCCCAAAATGTCAAGCTATTCCTTTAAATTCATGACCTTATTTACAGTACAGTGACACGTGGATTTGGAGACATATAGTTTGAATGTTCCTATGAATAGCATGCTTTTAAACAGGTGTTCTATTATGAAAATAGCCTTCCCTTCCCTGCATACTCCTTCCTTGAATTTGTCATGTCAGGTGGAAGAAATGAAGGTGATTATTGACCGTGAGATGAATTTTCCATTTTCTCTGCATCAGACTGATCACATTCCAACCTTTTTTTTTTGAAGTCTACCGATTTCTCTCTCCCTTTTCACCCTTCAACATGCCTGTAGCATTCCTCAAGGTCCCCGGTGATGCCTGAGGCTGTGGAGAAACTCCAGTGAACACAGGCTCACTTCAGTCGCTCCACCAAGCCTCTCCAACCGTATGTTTATGATAAGATGAGCTTGACATGATCAGGCTTTTATTTCCCTTTCCATAGAGACATTGATCTAACCTGTAGAAACATGGAATTTTTAAAAGGTGTACAGGCATGAAATAATGACACGAGCTCCAAGTTAATTGAAAAAAAAAAAAACACGACACTTACCCTCTTGAAATACATATTTTGCTTCCCATAAAGTTCTTTAATGAGAAATAGAGGAGCTCTTTAAATCCATCCTATTTCTCCTGCCTCTTACAATTCCTCTGAGGATAGTGTAGTGTACTGTACTGTGAAGCTTGAACTATGGGTCAGGACCTAACATCTGCCAATAAATGGGTTTCTACAAAAGGGGGGTGGGGGCACTAATTCCAGGACTTGGTTTCATTTCTAGCACATCTGTGAAGTTCTTTGTTTTTTTGTGTAAATCTGTTCCATTTCATAAACTGTCTGAATGACTGTCTGAAATACTGCATGTAGGTGTGACTGTGATTGTGTCCAAAACAATTCTCCAAGAGCAGGTAGAGGCAGTGCATAGTTAAAATTGTGAGCTGCTGTCATTATTGAAAGGTAGCAGCATCCCGGACTCCAGGACAACAGCTTATTAAGGAAAGAAATAATGATGCCTGAGGCTGTTCACATATATGAGGGCAACTAGTTTTAGCTCCATTCCTGGTAACAACGCAGACGTGTTCCCATGAACCTCCAGTTCACTGTTACTGTTATTTTCTTGGCATCACCTTTACAGTATTTAAAGATAGTTTTGCCACCCCAGCTCACCTAGCTGGGCCATCTAAAACAATAACCTGAAATCTGTTCACAAAAGAACTCTGTTTGTTTCACTGTAAGTATTTGCCACTAATTTAGGTCTGTTATTATTCATTCTCATTGTCTGATGACAGTCCAGAGCTAAATTCCTCTGAACTTCCCCAAACATTTAGATTTTTTTGTATTACGATATTCAAATGTTTAGGCAGACTTTGCTTGTAAACCTCTGTTTCATCCTAATTGATGATCAAAATGTTTCTTTACTGAAAGAAATTAAACTACACTGCCTTCCTTAAATAAACAAGCACTGCAATGTTTTCAGACAATATTTGAAAGTGTGCACAACAAGTGAATGTAAAGCCATCTGTTTAAAATATTTACCTTAATAACAGGTATGGCAAGGGAGAATTACACACCATAATCTGAGAACAGAATGTGCACTATGCTCAGATTTCCGTCAGTGCAGAACAACAGGTCTCAGGTAGTTGTCGGTGCTTCACAGAGCTGGGTAAATGCAATAATTTACAGGAAAAGGTGCTATTATCATTTGGAGGCTGACAGGACTCACCTGACAGGCTTTACAGGATTGTTTGACATGTTTCTGACAGTTTGACTCCTCAGATGTGTTCATGATTGTGCTTTTATTTGTCCCATATTTTCTCCTCCCTTATTGGAGTTTATAAAGCACATTTACTATTTTTATAAAACTGTATGCATAAAAATAAAATGGACAAAAACAGACTGAAAGGTGACATCTGATTGGTGGTCTTTCTGGTCCTATTTGCTTAGAAATCAAACTGACATGCCTGAAACACTGGAGTATGTTTGAGATTTAGCTAACAACACAGTATATAGGTGTCTTTGCCAGGGTGTGTGACATGAGTCTATTTGAATTTACAGCTGCTAAAGATGTAACTCTATTAAACCCACTGCTATATCCTTTCCACATGATCTATAAAATTAGCATAACCGTAATCCACACCTACACCTGCAAAAATAGTCTTACTGCTGCTGCTGTGCTGTTACGTTTCTCACTTTGCACGTGTACGTCACACGCGTGTATGCATGTGTGCGTGTGTATGTGTGTGTGTGTGTGTGTGTGTGTGTCTGCCCCTGATCCACAGGATCAAGAACTCACAGTGTCTATGTGTGTGTGTTTTGTCCTCCACTGCAGCTTGTTGTGCTAGGCACAGTTTTTGATTCTAATGAATGTAGTTTAGCTGGTTAGGTGCTGGGTCCAGGATGCTTTCTCAGGCTTGCTGTGCCTGAATGCTATGTGTAGACAGATGATGTATTGGAACCATCACATCAAGGAGTTGCTCATATGAGCTTGGGATGCCGAGCTTCGGCGTTGCCTACTGTCTCTGTGTGATGGTGGAGGTTGGGGGGGGGAGTGCGGAGGGGCGGGTTTGGACGAGGCTGTATTTTCTTTGGGGAATTGCGTGTTTCAGCAGTATGGATATTGCAGGCAGTGGCAGAAGGAATAAACAGACTTTCTCTGCCCCCCTCTACCTCCCACCCCCATTTTCTTCAGGGATGGGCCTGTTCACAGAAGCGGTTCTGTGACTGATGTTTGTCTGTGTTATGCGTCTATTTATTTGTTTGGCAAACAAATGCATTATTAACGAGCCACTGCCACATGTTACCTCTTCAGTGTATTCTCCGTTTGACATCAGTTTCTCTCATTCAAGTGCAAATTAGCTAGGTCACCGCGCAATTGTAATACCAAAGCCTGAGGTGAAATTTCTGACTCAACAGGACATGTGACTTATATACATATATGATCTCATGTAGTTTTGTCGTTCAAAATGTAATACTTGAGCGAGGGAAAAAAAAAGTGAAAAGCAGCTGAGGCGAGCACAGGTGGTTTTACGTCTCATGCAGTTTATGTCTCCATGCTTTGCTGACATGTGTTCATTGCTGTGGTCCATGAAATTAGAAGGGCTCATTTGGGTGGGGGGAAACCTATGGAAAGAGTTTTTTTAAATATATGAAGCGATCTGAGCCATTAAAACTGGTGATAAATCCTGACATTCAGTATGCATTTCCTTTTAACTCACAGTCATATTAGATATTAGATTGAGTGGGCCCCTAAGCATTATTTCAGACCCAAAAGAAACTGCCTGTAGGTTTGCCTGGGAACAGCTTGAATAAAAATAATGCTGTGAAAGGCTTATTCGCACTCACAATCACACTTAAGGCAATTTCATCCATAACAGGGACTAGAACTGGGAGAAAATGAGTCTACGGCAAAAGACACCATTTCTGAAGGTTTTTTCCTCTCATGCATACCAATGTATTTAACTCATCTGCAATCAAAAAGAAAGGTTGAAAATCTTGTTAGGGTCTCTCTCCTTTGGCAGTGGGTGTCTAGAGAAAGGTACAAAGCACGTCCACACACTGGCTCCCATTGGCGGTAAATAGAAGAATGAGATATAGAAATTCAGGAAACACACAAACACTTGGCTTCATTGGTAAAAATATTGAGTTTTTAGTTGATATCCGTTCTGATGCATTGCTCTCTTTGACTTTCTGATAACAGAAGTCAGTCAAAGTGCTCAACTCCTCTGCTGCTTAACCATAGGTTGGAATTCAAGATGGGTCAGGAAGCCATTTCTTAAAGGTCTCTCTGTGCGCCAAGAGCATCAACATGTTTTCTTGACCTTGGTTCTCGGAAAAGAAAAGTAAATGTTGGATCTGAAAGAGAGAGCTATTTGCAGCAGGAGAAGAGGAGAAGCTTTAGATTGTGAACCAACAAATGAAAATATATCTAAACATAAAAGCACCAATTTATTTATACCTAAATGATGATCAAAACATTTCAGTGACTGTCATATTTTTCTTTTAGGATATTTAGTAATGAATATGAAAACTAGATAGTGTGTTTTATATGCTGTTTATGAGATGCAAGAAAACATAGCAGTGTTGTGAAACTTAAGATAAAAGCAAAATTTGGACACAAATTATGCTTTATGTCAGATCACAAACTGACTTGTGCCACATGCAAGGTCAGGGCAGGGTTTTTTTCATCAAGCAAAACCAATGCAATACAATATTTTCAGAGAAACACTTTTAGGAGTTTCTAATTTGCTAAAAAATAAACAAATTAATTGGTGGAGTTTTGGGGCAATAGAAGGAAGACGGTGGCCTTCGTTTTGTTTGCATAAATGATGAATAATTATTTTCTTGTTAACATATTAAAAAAATAGAGATGACATTTTACCTGCCAACTATCATCTTTGCTAAGACTGAACAAATTACCCACTGAAGATGTGCAAAGGCACTGTAATTAAATGTTTAGAGACTACAAGAGGAGCTGAAATGAAAGCTGTCTTGATCTTCAGAGGACAGCTTTCAATATCAAACAACTTTAATTCCTATTTCTAAAACGGTTTTAATGTTGTTTTCCCTACAGTGGATTGAAGATATGTTTAGATGTTTCCAAATAGGAAGCCACTTTGTTCGAGGCTGAATGAGCAGTGTGTGTGCGCGTGCATGAGTGTGTGTGGATGCATGTTCAGAATGGTTATAAGTGTAAATGTGTGTTTTCTGCATGGGTGTTTGCTCTCTAAAACAACCTCATTAAGGAATAACTGACATAAGTCCATTACATAATTTCAATTCAAATGCATGTACGGCTGCGCCTCCCTCCTCTGCGAGGGGCCCACGGCGCAGTCAGCCTATGATCTTACTACTAGATGCATGTATCTCAGAGTCATACAAATTAGAGGACCAGTCCTCAAAGGGAGTGTTTCATGAGGACATTTTTTTTCTTTCTTTTAGGAGAATATGGAAGAGAAAAAAAAAAGCTAAAAGTCCCTATGAGTTCTGGGCTTTTGCGTTTATCTATAGTTTTTTATTTATCTGTATGTATCTGCTGAGCACAGTAAAATGCCATCTGTGCTTTAATAAAAACAGACTCAAGTCTGTTTTACAATGAGTGGTTAAATTGTGAGCTTATATTCTGACAGTGTGGGTGACTCGGTATTTACTGCTACAAACAAACAAAAAAAATCCTGTTAGGATGACTAATATTAAGCAATAATGGTAAGATTATGATATCATTTACACTCTGTTGTGCCTATGAAGTTGCAAACAGTATTACTCGCCAAGGAGTTCAACAAATACATCTACACTTTAATAATCCCATCTATGAAACTTATATTATTTACATGAAAGAAGTGATTTAATCAGATCTATTTGATTGTGTGCAATAATCTAAAAAGCTTTTTTGTTTTTCATTTCTCATTTGCTATCTGCACTATGGCTATCTTAATTATCTAAGGGGATCATTTGGATGCAGATTTCTCATTCCAGTATGGGCACAATTAGTACTTTATAGTCCAGTTTAATACACTCTCCAAAAATCACAATGATTTGCTGGCACTTTCTGTCGTTTGTGCAGTCCTATTGCTGGCATCAGCTGCTTATCAGCAGGTCTTTATCTTTGTTCTCAGCTGTTGTGTTCTGTTAGAAGCACAACGAAGGTATATTAAGAAAAATAAGACAAAAGCAGATATCCGTGTAGTAGAAGCAACCAAGTGAACAAAAAAAGGTTTCCAGCTGCTCACATGTATGATATTGTCAATTATACATGGAGATGTTTTCCAAACCCAGGCCCAGCAGCTGTTGGTGTTCATTCTTAACCCTCAGCTGCACTAACAGTTAGTTTTATGTTTTCTTCTCTATGTGTTTGACACAGAACAATGGTGATGTGTGTTTCTACAGTGTTTCTACAAGCCCAGGATGATCACAAACTGCTACAAATTGGCTCACAACTCTTCTGGCAGGTTTTCTCCAGTACTCATAACTGTTTTTTCTGCCAATGTCATGCCGGCTTTGTGTTAAATTGACATTTCCGCGGCACAATGACTTTCACCGTAAGGGCGAGGATCAGTTTTATGATGCTCAGCCAATCAGACAGTCTTTGCCGAGGCTGTTAAGAACTTTGCTGAATCTAAAGTCTAAGAAACAAAATCTGTAAATGAGGGATTTATTAAGCTTCACAACTTCAATTCTGAGCATTTTAAAGCTTGACTGAGAAAAGCAATACAGCAGGTGGCATAACCACATTTACCCACCTTTACGTAGGATAAGGAATAACAGACCTCTATAGAGAGGTGTGACATTCATTTAAGCTGAGTGACTGTCCAGTGATTGTCCTATGTGTTTTTCTTTTCAAATCTCCACCAATAGTCCTGTTTCAGTACAGACACACTGTATGCAAACAGACCAAACCGCAGCCTCCATATAGGGTATTCAAAGGTGTGTCTTTACTCTGTGCTGGGTTGCATCCACAGAGTTATCGCTACAAAGTTTATGATACAACAGTAGCCCGTAGAATTTTTTAAAAAAAGGTCACATTTTGCTAAATTAGCCAGGGCATACGTTTACAGACTTTGCAATTTCCAGTATTGCTAAAACAGGGATAACTTTTTTCCATGTAGAGCTGTAGAACTTTTGCTTTTGCTCAGTTCATATCTGAATTGTCCCCAAATGGCACAGACTTAACAAGGAACCTCAGTACAGGAGAAAGGTTTTCACCTTGGTTCACCTCATTTACTGTAAACCATGAACAGCAAGTTTCCCTAATATTTTGTGCCTTTTGCCATATGTTTCCCAGAGGAAGATTTGTAGTCTTTTCAGTCCTGTATGTTAAAATATTTCTGTGTTTGTTGAATATATTATCGCTGATTAATTGCTGTACAGTAGCCCAGGGGAAAAGTGTGATTTTTTTTCTTAAGTGTAGTATCTGATAAGTGGATAGCTGTAAAAAAAATAATTAATTAAAATAAAACTGAGCAAATATTTGCTCTAGTCAGTGCGGGTTTTTGTATTTTTTATTTTTATTTGTATGAGTCATTCAGTTCATCTTGACTCAGGTGTGGCCTTCCTAGTTTAGGAAGGGAGGGGTTGGGGGTACTATTACTGTGACTTTAAGTGTGTGTGTGTGTGTGTGTGTGTGTGTGTGTGTGTGTGCGTGCGTGCGTGCGTGCGTGCGTGTAAGAGAGAGAGAAAGAGAGAGGGAGAGAGTTATGTATCCAAAGAAGCTGATTTTCAAACAAGATGGCATCCAGTTGCCTGATTTAAAAAAATAAATAAACAAAAACTAAACAAAAATGCACGACAGGCGGAGAAACTTTACGCACAGGCTACACTTAAGACGATCTTCACCCTTTTAAACCACATTTATAAACCTCTTTGACGTTTCCGAATGTATGTCCATTTTATGTGAGTTTCGTCTCCGCTATGAAAGAAGGATTTTTCCGTTGTGTGCGGCCCTGTGCTGAAACGTGATAGTCAGGAACGCTTTGCAGTACTGGCTCCTCTCACCAGTGCATGCATAAATGTATATATCAGATTTTCAGTTATTATTTCCAATCAGCAACAACAAATGCTTTCACTGATGTCTTTGACTTGTAAAAGAGCTGCTGAGTAACTTTTTCTTTTCTTTTCTTTTCTTTTTTTCTTTTTTGAATAAGAAGCCTACTGGTGCGTTTTAGCACCTCGGACAGCGACTGGAGTGAGCTGCTCACAGATGTCTCTGTTCCCTCTTGAGGCCTTTGAACTTCATTTGCAAACATTTATTTTTCTTCATCCTGCATATTTCCTTTCAGTGAAAAGTTATATAAACAAAAACTGATAAATGCGCTTAGCCTATACAATACAATACCTTTTATTAAGCGGGACATAAGGATTTTTCTATTATTTCCACAATGTACATTTGGTGAGCAACGTCACTGAACATTAAATCAGTCAAAGCTACGCAGATTCCGAAATGTAGAACACACAATAATGTGAATATGTACTTTATAAATTATAGCATTGTTACTTTTTTTTTTTTAATAAAAGGGCTCTGAAGTCGTCTCCGGTTGGCTGAAATATGTCGCCTTTTTTTTCTCTTTTAATAAACTCATCGGCGGCCTACATTTGGCTTATTTTCAATATGTTCAGCATCCAAACGCAACACCATTGACAGCACAAAACATAAAGATAAAACTTCCATTCGTGCAAAAAAATGCCTTGGGCGTGAAAGCACTTCTTCTCTTGTTGTCCATATAATTCCATATACTTCACTTGGACGGAAACCATAAATTCTTTAAGGCTATACAAACATAAAATAGAGCATAACACACTTGGCCTGTCCAAGGATTCAGTTCATCCACTCCTCATCTTCTCCTTTGTCCATTTCCCTCCAGATACACCCGTTTGTCTGTCGGCAAAGTTTGTTTTCCAAGCAAGGGAAAAAAAATCCATGTACCCGAGAAGCACGCGCCACTGGCCGTTTTAATACGTTGAATCATCCAGATTGCGTTAGAGTTGGCCGATGGATTTGAATATATGAAACTCCAAGGAAACGTTCGTATTTGACTAGATAGTGGACGAGTGTAGGTATACAGATATTCGTCGGCTTCCTTGGCTGACAGTTATTTTAGTTAAAAATAAATGGCATGTTTTTTTTTGTTTTGTTTTGTTTTGTTTTTTCTTTTTTTGTTTTCTTGTTCCTCAACCTAAGCAGAGTCCCATGCGACGTGAGTCATCGCAGATTAGATTATAGAGGAAAGACTAGAAAGCCTGAGAAGGTGGAGTATTTCCATCCGCCCATTAGGGTGCCCCGTTCCAGCTTCAGATAGACCCGGTCCTCCCGTTCAACCATCAGCAGTACTCCGTTGCTGGCCGCCTCTCTCGTGACGTCCTGGTCACCGGCGAATGCTGATATAACTGGATAATCATTCTGCATCAGGTTCACCTGCAATCAAGAGCAGCAACAAACTTGGAGTTGAGTCCTGTACTCAGTAAATGCAGAATGCACCCCGCGTCTTTCACAATTGCTCACCTGTATGGTTTGTCTGTTGTAGACCTTCACCACGTGAAAGCTGAAACTATAGATTCCCCTTCTCGGAGCCTGGAAAACACTTGCTTTGAGATCGAAATGGTTGCCGATGTTCACTAAAACCTATGATAAGAAAGGGAGCATAATGAGACAGTGCTTTATTTTTTTTTCATATGCATGCTTCATTCAACACAACAACTGATTATGTGGTATTGTATTATTTCTGCCTGGTATATAGTGACTAAAAAAGAGGCGTATCAGCCAGTAAGCCTGGTTCTGGTTTGCCAAATGTTTCAGGCAGCACTTCAGTCGCACTTTGGGAGGGTTCCCAATTTGAGGTATATAACAGGCCGCTATCCAAAGACCTCAACCGTGAAAACTTATTGGAATATCTAATCAAAAGCAACACTTTGCATATCTAAATGCAGCCGAGGCCTAGGACGCATGCGGTTAATGATCCTGCATGGACGATCATCCGGCGGCGCATCTCCAAATCACGCCAATTACGCACATGAAGCCTTTTGAAATATAACATAACGCTGTGCTCTTTGGGTAAGTAAAACTCCTGGCTCAGATCACATTGAGAGCTAGTAGTAATAGAAAATCAATGAAGCAAGATCATAAGTTCTGCCCACCCAACATAATGTACCAGGAGAAATTAATGCTTTAGAATAAAATCGGGTTTGTATCAGATGTGGGTGGAGTGTGTTGATGCAAAATTCAGTGGACATCTGACCTGGTCGAAATAGATGGTCATAGATGTGTTGCTCATCTCTGACGGTTCATGGTTGGTTCCACGAACGGCTGAAAAAGCCACCTTTGCCCCAGCGGAGCGGACTGAAATGCCAAGTGAGGAGGTGACCGCGCCGTCCGAAGAAGGGTTCGAGTCGCACACCACTAGACACTTCCCCTCGAGAACTATCGGCTCCGTGTCGTTCTGGCCAAGGCAAAAAGCCACGCCGCATCCCAAGAGGAGGGCTAGTGCCAGGATGGCAAAGCGTCCCGGGCAGCGCGCTGGCACCATGGTTGGATCGTTGATCCCGTCCACACTAATACAACCCGGTAGCCCCTTGGAGGTTTATTAGTACTCGATCACCTGGTCCAGACTCGGTCCCTTCTATCTTTCCCTCTCTCTTCCTCAATATGTGATGCTCCCTCACTCTCTCAAACACCTTTTGACACACAGACGCACTCAGACTCTCTCCGGCTGAGACTCCCCTCCCTCCTGCACGCCTTAGTTGATTTTGGGAGAGTATTCAGACAACTGTTGTTGAAAATCCTGACATAAGAAAAAAAATAGTGAGACAGTAACATTAATGGGATCTTATATAGTTCGGTTAATAAACTTGTAACCCGAGTGCGTAAAATGACTGTCGTGCGTAAAGTGAAAAGCAACTGATCATTAAATACAAAAATTCCAAAAATTACAGTGTAGAAGCTGATCCTCCTTTATAATTAGTCTATCAACGCAACTATTTGTGCCTCAGCGGCGTGTTTGCTGATGAAAATGTGCGCTGCAGCACTTTGTACCAAATTAAAATGTCCAAAAAGATGTTACGTTCCTCTGTCCTCGTTCTAACTGATCATTGTGATGAAGCAAACACTTTTCAGGCATTTCTATGGAGGAAAGATAAAGCACGACCTACCTGCGTTATCCATCTCGGTGGTGTGCTTTCTGTCCCACCCTCCAAGACTGTAAATTGAGCGCTCAGATCGCTGCTGCAAAAAAAGCAAGAGTCTCTGGGCTGCCTTTCGAGGGAGTACTCACGCCCATTTTTTGTGTGTGGCCACTGCAACGAGACTTCTCAGAAGTGCCACACAATTAAGACACATTGCGTGGACTAATGGGTTTGTTTGCACAGTCATACGTGCAATGCTGCGAGTTCAGGGGCCCCTGAGGATGGCAAAGATCACTTGCTCTTGGTGTCTGTCATTTATATGCTCTGGTTTTGTCATGTCTCTCTCTGATTAATCCGAATTGAAGGGGACCACAGCGGATAACCTTGCAGTTACATGGTGCATTCAGCATGCATGTATATGTTACTAATTTGAGACTTAAACAAGCAATTTTTTGAGTCGAATGCAGATACTCGTGCGCCATCCAGTGGCCGATCTAAATTGTGCACAAAAGGATTTCAGGTTATTAGAGGTCGGGGGGGGGGATAAAAAAATGTAAGAGATTAAAACAATAAACTTGTGTGGCATCCCACTTGCATGTTTCACCGATGCAGGTGCATATCAACCGTCTTCTATCAGATCACAAAAAAACAACAAAAAAAACCATCTCACAAGCAAGTTCAAAGCAGGTGAAGCTTCAACAAAGCTCACTTCAGTGAGTATGACCTACACTTCTCTGTTCCACCCTTAGCCTTTTCTTTTCAACTTCTGACATGTCATCATCCTTTGAAGAACTGTAGAGGTTCCTCTCAGTGCTCCACACTTCTGAACGGTTTGAGGATGGGCTTCACAAGTATCAAACTCTCACATTAGACCTTTAATGAGCTGTCATTTTCCCTACCAGTGCTAAGTGGCTGCATTATGCATGTACACAGTAGATACTTTAGGCTGGCAGATGCAGTTTTATCCATTCAAGTAAAGGAATTGTATTACTGGATTACTTTCAAATGATCAGAGTTGGAGTTTCTATTTGGGATTTACACAAGCAAGCAAATGGATAAGACAAGCAGGCAGAAAAAATCTCAACCAAAAAAATCACTGTTAATAAGCATTAAAAGCTCAGACACAACTATAGAATATGCGACTTGTGAAATGTGTACCAGATGCCTTTGTACATGCAAAAATCCTCCATTAAAAAGATATTATTTTAGGCTTAATCACGGTTAATCCTTTCCTCCTTTCATTCCCATTTGACAAACATTGCACTGTCAGAGCTGACTGACAAACCATGCGGAAGAGTGACATCAGGTATCCAAGAGCCACAACTGTCCTCGGGCCTTTAGAAGGACACATAGCTACAGAAATCATCAAATGTCAAGTACAGGGGACATGCAAGCAAAAGGGATGTGGCCTACATGCCATTACCATACCAGGGGCTGCTGTTGCCCTGAAAGGGACTTCACTTTCATCAGGCAAGTTGATTGGCTAGAGTGACAACAGGGTTACGGTGATTTTCCCTGACAGCTAGCAGAGCCTACTGGCTTCTAGGAAAGGGGAGGTCAATTATGGGATGGGTCTTAAATTGAGCCATCTGTTTTTGCAAAGCAAAGGACTTATCGTCTTTCTGCATTTTTTCCCCCTCTACATAACACAGATGTATTTATAGTTCTAGTGTCCCTTTTTGTTACAAGAAAGCGAGACCACCTACCTATATATTAATATCTCTGTCTATTAGGCATATAATGAATTCAATTAAACAAGACCCACTGCATGTGCTCACACCACTATATGCTTCATCAGATCTAAAAGACCCACTATATCTGCGAGTCCATCTGTCTGCCAGTCCATCTGTCTATGGTGCAGCTATAAATGACTCTGTATCTTCATCTTTGAAATGAGGTCAGGCTCTCAAACCGCTTCATTTGTGAGTCCTCTCTCTCACTGCTGGAGAATGAATGAATGAAGAGAAAGAGACTGTGTTTTGTCTCTCTTGTCTCAGTTCAGTAAGATGTGACCTCTATCTTAGCATGTGTGAGGAGACAAATAGCATCAATCTCGCCTGTTCCTCCCCTGCTAGTGCTGAGCTAACACCCTGATGAGGAGTTATATTGGTAATCCAGGGAAAGGTTACAGCAGGCTGTACTGTGCCTGCTAAAGCTTACAGTGACAGCTATTAATTTGTGTGTGGTGTGTGTGTCCACAGTTGCATTAATCACATTGTGGAGACCGGAATCTCAATACTAGGATAAATGTAGCTTTCTCTGAGGTAAACCAGGAAGTTTTCGGAGTAGAATTTGAATCATGGTTTAGGGGTAAGGGTTGGATGTGTTTAAAGCCCCAGGAAATGAAAGTAAATCAGAGCTACATGTGAAAATATGTGCGCTGTACATCTACACTGGGAACTACACTGTAAAATCTTATAAGCTGGCTTCACACATAAAGTTTTCAAACTCACTGCTTCAGAAAAATGTTGTTACATGACCTCACAAGGCTAACTTGCTTAGTGTGAGTGGGCTTTAAGCAGTACAACTATCATAAAGGATAATACACCAATTTAAATTACTTCAAAAATAAGAGAATTGGGTGTCTAGAAAGTTATTAAATGACTTTTGGGTAAGTTAGTTGGATAAAGCTATGTAATGAGACAAAAAAAAATTATTGTGTCCTGTTCTCTAAATATTTCCTAGATACAGGTAAAGTGCTTCAATACTGTTGAGGTCTGGGCTCTGGGGAGGCCAATCCATGACTGATGGTGTTCCATTGTGTGTTTTTCTACCCAGATATGCTTTTACTGTGTTTGGGATCATTGTCATGCTAAAAAAATGAGGATGTTGCCAATCAGATGCTTTCAAGATGGCAGTGCATGGTGGATTAAAACGCTTTCTGTGCTCATATTTCCATCAAATTTGATAAAAATCCCCAACATCACTGGCTGAAATGCAGCCCCAAATCATGACATAGCCTCCCCTGTGTTTTACAGATGGCTGTAGACACTGCTGTACCTCTCTCCTGACCTCCTCTGTACATATTGCTGTCGATTTGAACCAAAAATTTCAAATTTGGATTCATTTCTCCATAATAGATATGCACCCATTTTTAATGCAGTTCTTGTGTGATTTCACATACGTGTCCTGTCACCTCATTTTTTTTATCTTTGAAATTTTAGATTCAGCTAAATAAATGACACCAAATTATATGTTTTGTGACAGGTTGCTAGTAACAAATTGCATAAAGACACAATTTAAATGTGTTTTTTTTTTTTTTTTGCTAAGTTGTCTGTTATATGGAGACATAACACTGATTTATCCTTTGAGTTAGGTACCTTTTGAAGCTTGATTAATATAGTTCAACGTTAAGTAGCTTAACAAAAAAACCAAAACAAAGAAAACATTTGTGTGAAAATAATCAGGAACAAGGACTGGATTGAAGATGAGTGAAAAAGCAGGCAATGTCCAAAGAAACTTTGTAAGACCTTCAAAAGGTCTGGAGAACTGTTGCTCAAGACCACTTTAAAAATTATAAGAAAGTCTGTCTTCGTGGAAGAAAAATATAAAGAAATGAATGGTGGCTCAAAACGTTTTTTGTGTTGTGTGGCTCTGTGGTTTCCCCTTTCCAACAGGCTCTCCACATGAATGTCATTTCTGCTTAGAAATGTGTTGCATCATCTGAAAGTCTGTTATACATGCATATGCAGTATTGGTAATGTGGCATTTTAAAGGCAGATCCATGGGAAATGTAGACTTGAGTATTTCAAGATACTGATACATACTTGACATTGAAACTGCATTATTGTATCTTGGTCTCCACTGCTTTAATTTTGTTTTTATTATGTCCCTTGTTAATCACTGCTATTTTATTGGTATAAATTAATAAATAAGTAAATAAGTAAGTAGCTGAAACTCTTTAATTCATTGCCTTTCTAATGAAAACAAACCACGAAGAAATGTTGTTACTGATCTGACTTTGAATGGACGACCTAACAGCTCCCCAAAAGTAAAGCCAAAATGTCTCTAACGCCCCCTGGAGTCTGGCTGAAGTATAGGTCATAAACCCCGCCCCCTCTTTGTTAGGGGATGGGACTGGTGTCAAACTAAAACAAAAGAAGCTCACCTCAGATAAATTTTTACCAAAAGATGCTTTTTTCCATTTTAATTAGTCTTTATCAAGCTGATTTGTGTTCAAGGGGTCACTTTTCTCTTGAGTCTGATTTTAATTACTAACTTAAAGCTGTAAGCTGTGGGGTGTGACATCATGATGACGGCTTTGATTGGCAGCTGCGGTCACAGAGAAACTTGCGTATCTCTGTTCAGGAATTGCAGCTAGAGTAGAGATGCAGAGAGAAGATCAAGCCTTTAGGTTCCATAACTATGTCTGTTTAAAACTGGCGCCATGAGGTGTTCTGCAGTAAACTGAAAAAACCAACATAAAGGACCTGAGGCACCATTGTACTTTTTTGATAAGTTAAATTTGTGATTTGAAAGCTAATCAGTAAATTAATGCCCTTAGCTATAGCTACCTAAGTGGAGCGGTCTGCTAAAGTGGGGAAAAGCCAGTGTTTGGTAGCTAATCCAGCCACATGAATGAATTTACCCCGACTAAAGAAATCACTCTATTAAGCTTGAGTGTTAATTAAAAGTCAGTGCTGTAGTTTAGACATTAGTTCAGCTGCTCTGATGTTACCAAACAGAAGGATGTTACCTCATGTAGCAGCAGCCAAAGATGAGGCACTGAAACAGTTTATATGTGAAACAGAGAAAAAGGTATTCATTGCTATCTCCCACCGATAGGTGGAGGAAATTTATGTTTCCACCATTGTTTGAAGGTCAAAGGTCTTTAAATCTTTAAATTAACATCTCAGTAAAATTTTCATCTATCGCAGTGAAATTTGGTACTCAGGTATAAACAATTACTGTTAATATTTCATTGTCTTTTTCTATTTTCAGTTTAAATACTCACAATAATGCAAAGTGAACTACAAACCCTACACACAAAAAAATCACATACACATATACAATTCATAATGTTTGTTTTTTTCTTTTTTCATTTCATTTTTTTTAGAGGATGCTATTAGGGTCCATAAACTGAATAAAATAAATCCAGACTAATTATATGCCATTATCTGTTTGTGTGGATCTCATTTATTAAATAAAATATAAAATCATATTTTGCAGTATTTCTACAGTATTTTTACAGTTTTTAAAATCAAAATCAAAAAGAGGTATGCGCTCTACTGAGTGCCCCTCTAGTACTGTAAGAGTAACAGGCTGGACACTTCTTCATCTCCTGTGCAGAGCTGATTGTTAAATATCTGCAAACAGCAGCATATTTCTGTCTCTCTCCACATGTGTATGAACAGTAACAGTACCATAAAATAAGGAATCAATAATAAAACACAGCTGGTGTCCACAAAATAAAAGAAACAGGGTTTAACCAAAGCTGCCTCTGTATGACCAAGGTGTTTATCTCGCTTTGCAAAGAACTTTAACTCTAGTTTAAGTTTTTGAAACAGTGCCCGTTTTCCTTGTTTACCTGTAGACAGGTCTTCGCCTTCAGTCAGTATTTTGATGTTAAAATTTTAAGTTATTCATGTTTAAGGTGTGAAATAATATTGTATTTATAGAATGACTACAGCTGATCTTTCTAAGTGAAATTTTATAAAAAGGGAAAATATCAAAGCCTAATATTTATGAGCTGAAACCAAATGGTGACATTTGTCATGCTATTAATACGTCAAAATTTATCTTTTATTTTTTTCTACTAAGGAATTTTTCCAGCATCTGCTCTTTAGTTTTTGGAATTAGTACTGAGAGTTTTGATTTCAAATATCCAGGTTAAGAAGCAGCCTGAATTATTCTTAATGTATCATGGATGACTAAATTAGATGTGCAGTACCCTCTATAGCCTGCATCATTTATTATTAACAACATTGTTGATAATAACTTT